>JAUTBT010005667.1:18770-39171 GCA_032361225.1 Lepetodrilus schrolli
CTTCCATTTCTGCTGTGGTAGTGTCTACCTCTTCAGGTTTAAGTTCAATAATGATCTCTTCTTTGTGTTTCTCAACATCTTCCTCAGGAATTTCAGTAGTTTCCTCAACTGTTTCAGCTACAGATTCTTCAATTTCTAGTGTAGTTGTATCCACTTCTTCGGGTTTATTTTCTATAGTTATCTCTTCCTTGTATTTCTCAACCTCCATCTCCTGTTTGGTTTTCTCCACATCAGTAACAACTACTTCTTTGCTATTGTCTTTCATGTCTCTGAAAATCTCAGTCAGAATATTCTTAGAGATTTTCTCAGCTACGCTCTCTACATCATCAGATACTTCCACCTCCTTCTTCTCAACAGCATCTGGCACCACCAGTTCCTCAAGTACATGCTCAGTTTGATCATTTATAAAAGTGTCGCTATCTACAGGAAGCTCTACAGGATATTCAACATCAGGTTTGGCTAGGTCTTCTTCAGGCACATCCATTCTTGTGTCTGATGGGCAGAATGTCAGTAACCATGTTGAATATTCCTTATCAACAGTAACTTCATTCAAAGTATTGACTTGTTTCAGTGTTGTCATCATACTTAATAATTATAATGTTTCATAAATAGTGTATACTTTGCCGACTAGCTATTGCCAATGAGGACTGACTATAGATTGTTCATTAGATTGAGAGTTACACAATATAAGTAATAAAATTAAATGAATAATTAATAGATTATAGTTGTGTGATAATAGTTGATCTGACCAATATCTAAAAATGTTTCATCACAGTGTAATGTATACAAAATGCCTCAATCTAATATTATTAAGTCTTTCATGCCAAATGAGATGGAGTTTAATATCCTCATGCATCAGTCAGTCAAGCAATTGCAGATGGTCTTCACTCAGCTCGTGTGTCATTATGGGCAGATCCTGCTGTGTTCAGTGAGCATGCTGCTGCACTTGTCTCAGTGTTCCAGCTTGGTGATTTGCATGTGAATCCCCCAATGCCTTGGTACACATCATGAACAATGTTAGTATATCAGCTTGCGGCTAGAAACCCGATCGTATTGAAACAGTTCAAGAAAATGCCACTGAACAATGTTAATTAACAGTCAAGACAATAAACAATGAACGAAGCAAACACAGTATTCACAAAACAATTAGAAAAATATCATTCTCATACAAAACAGACAAGTATTGTGACAAAATAGGACAGACAATGTCCTGAGACTTGAAAACACAGTCCAATAAGTAAAGAAAAAATATTGATTTCATGGGATTATGTATCTGTTACTGCCGAAAATCTGAGAAAGACATACTAAGAAATACATGTTATTAACAGAATAATAAAAGACTTACTTTGAATAGGATGTTCAAAGTTAGAAACCTTTGCTTCATGGACTGTGCAAGATGCATTTATCAATAGACACAATAAAATACATAAATAATATTTTTAATGTAACACGTAAATGGTATCAATTTTCTTCCTTTGTAATATATGTATAATAGATTTATACATACACACAAACAGCTTGGAAGAATGTCATTACATGCAGTATACAACTGTATGTGGAATGTCAAATTAAAAAAAGAAGGAATAGATATATCAAGATTACTCAGATCACATTGTGGATTTCAAGATTTCATTCAGAATGTACATCCGTTTTCAGTTACTTAGTAAATGGAAGGATAATGAGATCATCAATAAATTAGTATAATTTCCTATTTGAAATGATGTCGTCAAAATATAGAGGTTTAAAATGATTGAGAATACTTGACATTCAGTAAACATTTGTGGGTACCACATGAAATAATCAATATAACTGAGTTAGAAACAGTGCCATTGCTCATTTGAAATATTTGAAACAGGAATGTTGTAATTATGGGTTCAAATATAGTGAACTGATCATAATGGAATTTAAATTTGCCTTTTGGTCGACACATTATATCAATTATTGACAACATAATTATTTCAGACTTGGCAAATGGCACTGTTGTTGCACAATAATTAATTTGAAGCAATGCCCAAAACACACAAGTTTGAGCAGTGTCATTGTTCTTGTTGTAGGTGTTGGAACTAAACATAATGTAATAGATGTTGACATCTGAAAAGCCATAATTTTTACTTTGGAGCACTGTACCACAGTTCATGGAGAGAATTGATATGGAGCACAACGTGGGCAAGGAGATTAACATCCAGGTGAAGTGGGCAAGATTAACATCCAGGTGAAGTGGGCAAGGAGATTAACATCCAGGTGAAATGGGTGACATATTGGATACAACAGTGTAGGGCAACAATGTGTACATTGTTAGATACTTCACAAAGGTTTACAGCTTCCAATGGGTTCTGATAAGGGTTGTGCATATATTTGAATAATGTATTGCAATGTAATCAGAAAGATTACTATTCTAATGTGGATTAAATATTAAATATCACTGACTGAGACATGTAGGACTTATGATAAATGGTCATGGGTATCAATTGTCCATGAACGGATTCATAATGAGTGATGTAGTATGTTTTGGATGACTGAAACTTATCATCCAGTTATCCTCAGGACAGGGGATTCACATGTACGTTTTCTATTTCTAGTGTTCACCATTTAGATATATATTTGAAGTTGGAGTCTGTATCTGAATAAGAAGAATGTTCCAATTCCTGTAGTTACAGTAGTTACACGTACCATGAAACCACAGCTTTGAAGCTACAACTAAGCCACAGCTTTGAAGCTACAACTAAGCCACAGCTTTGAAGCTATCACTAAACTACAGCACATATATATTTTGCTAGTGTATTTCGCAGGAGCTATGTGTGTGCAATGTGATAGGCTGAGCATGCCCATGCAGGCTACGTTAGTGTGCTGTGGTGAAACTGCTGGTCATTGTCTTCATGGATTTATCAGAATCCAGCTTATTGTATTCTATTTTTTTAGGGAAGACATCCATTTGGGGTCTTATATATTATAATTGTCAAACATTAATAAACAGCCAATGTTCCATAAACATATATTGAGATGGTAAGCAGACTTAATAGAAGATAATATATTAATATTTGTATAGTAATGTAACCTGAAGGGACAAATAACATGGCATCAATTGCTGCCAAAATTGATTGTATTTTTTCATCAGATTCTGATATAATGCAAGAAGACAACATTTGGCAAGTTGGAAAACGAGGCATAGATCTAATGATGAGGTGATACAATAGGGTAGATGCCATTAGGGTATATCTGAGTAGGCTACATCTACTTAGGCAAAGAAGAAAATTCCAACCTTGTATGTAGAGGTCTGCTTTAGTTGTGGCAGTTCCCAGTGGGTTGATAGCGCAGCACTGATACTCTCCTTCATCCTCAGAATACGTCTCGACGATAATGAGACAGCATACGCCGCCTTCTTTATGGACGACCTTGAAGTCAGCCGACTCCTGAAGGGCCTCGCCGTCTACCAGCCAGGTGATCTCTGGCACGGGCAGGCCAGTAACCTGGCACTCGAAAGTAGCTTGTTGTCCTTCAAGTACTTCAACATTGGATAGTTCTTGAGTGAACTGAGGTGCTTGTTGTAATTCTTCAACCTCTTTCCTCTGCACCTCTTCAGTAGGGACCTCCGGTTCAACTGTAGTCTCCTCCACAGCTTCAGCCACAGCCTCTGGTGCTGTCTGCACAGGGATCTGCTCCACCTGTGGCTGCTGCAGTTCTGGTTTCCTCTCCTCGGTCTCGTCAACCACCTGGGTGGCCTCACGAGGAAGTTCTTCCTCTGTTTCTACTTGTGAAGTGAAGGATACTTCGGTGACTTCAGTTACCGGAGTTATCTCCTCTATAGAGGGAAGAGGTGTTTCTTCTTGTACAAATTCCTCAGAAACGGTTTTAGCCGTTTCGTGGACTACAAATTCTTGTGAAACTGCCTCCGTCTCAGGTTGTGTTGCTTCGTCTCCCAAGGTCTCAAATGTGATTGTTTCAGACCTTTCGGGTGCTTCGGATATGGCTGGAGCAATTTCCAGACCCTCCACTATGTGTGTATCAACTTGTGTGATCACAGATGCTGTTTCTTCCGTTTTGGGCAATTCTGTTTGAAAGCAAAAGGCTAATGATTCTTATCAAGAAAAAACTTAAACCAGACCACGTAGATGTTGCATAAAATAAAGTTAAGCTTGAACTGAAGAATTTGAAGTAAACCCTTACATATGAAAATGGAACAAAAATAACTTGGAAATGACAATAGAAATATAATAGAAAGAGAAAAATTAACAAATAAACCTCTCCCATTATATATTGAAGTGCCAAGAATTTTCAACATTTAATTGATTTATTCATTAATAATAATTTGATAAAAATTAAATATGTATATTAATTTTCACAACACTTGTTAACACTCAGGATTCCGCTAAAAAGACTGTGATTGGAAATGCTAATTCTAAATCTAACAACCCATTCATCCACGTCTACTTGCCCTTTCACACTGTTTCTTTGCTTTACTACTACTTACTTCATTATTTGTGATGTTATACCATAGTGAAAACTGAGATGATCTAATCTACAACTAGTGAATGAGGATCAATGTATGGATTGGAGTTTGAGGGGGCATCATGATTAGGATAATGTGATATTGTATGATCCTTTACCAAATAGGTGTGATCTCTCCAACTGGTTGATCATTCATCAATCAAAGAAGGATTCTTATGTATTACAACATTGTAAAGGCAAGATATAACAATACGTTCCTGGGTTGTCCTGTATGAAACTGAGTAACTAATGTAATCTTAATCACAACCTTAGCAATGGTGTAGTCTATGTACAAGGTTCGAGTTAAAGGTACCTTAGTTTTATTCTGTTTCATACAGAAGAGCCCTGTTTCCTTCTGTTTACGTTGTCACCTACCCGTTTCCTTTTGTTAATGTTGTTACCTATCTATAATGCCTTTTGTTAATGTTGTTACCTATTTATAATGCCTTTTGTTAATGTTGTCACCTTTCCATGTTGCCTTTTGTTGATGTTGTCTTCTGTTATTTTCAATATGTGTTGCCTTCTATACTTCATAGAAAATGCAATTCTAATGTGACAGTATTATCATGAGAGTGTGACCATTCATATATTGTGTCCTTGCGCTTTATACTAGTATATTTGCCGTGAAAATCTAACTCTCGTCATCCATGTTTGGTACCCACTGTCTGGACACTGCATTTGACACGTGAACCTGATACTGAAATATCGCCTATTCAACATCTCACCAGACCAAACGGTTTGTTCTATTTGTATCATAATGTAGTCAAGAAATGTTGCATGTCTAACTTGACATCTGACACTAGTGCATATGGACTTCTCTTTGCAAGGAGTGTCTTGCAGGCTCATCAATATATGATGACAGACATGTTCTTTGCGTGTGTCTGTGTGCACGTGTGTGCATGCGTGTGTGCATGCATGCATGTGTGTGTGTGTGTGTGTGTGTGTGTGTGTGTGTGTGTGTGTGTGTGTGTATGATAATGCTGCTATACTCAGAAACCAAAAATAAATAATTGTGACTTTTTTTTAATTATGAAATTTGATTGAAGTGTGGATTCTTTTTAATATAATAATATATCTTAACTTGGAATTATTTTATTGGTTTCTGTTCACAATGCTAGAAGCATTACTGAAAAATGTAGTGTTTGTCTTGACTGACTGTTTATCCTTACTGAACATCAATGGAGGAATTCATATTCTATACAATATTTGTTTTTTCCTTCATATTAAAATTTATATTTTTTTTGGAAAATAATAAAAATGTCACATGCAGATTTGAATTACAAATCAGATACAAGCAATTTTTAATGACTTTTGGAAGTATTTAAATTCAAAGGAGATTGATAATAAAACACCAAAAAAATAATTTAAATAAATATTTTGTTCCCAATGTAACACTACCAGATTTAATTCTATAAAAATATTCACATTTATGCATTTTCTTCCTACATGCGATGTTCTGTGGATATATTGTAGGTAATGTCCATGGACTTGTGATAGCTTTCTGATTTCTTACTTTGGTGTTCAATATCATTAACAAAGGCACTGAATTTCAAAGAATCATGATAAATAAAATAAAAAAGTAAAGATGATAAAATACTGTAAAATCACTTTTGGCTTTCTTAGACTGATTTATTGATTGACTTTTGCTTAAAGTCACTTCTGGATTCTTTCACCCAAATGCAGTGATGGCTTTCTTAGATAAAATCCATGTAAATTTGCAATTCCATAGCTCTTCATATAAAGTCTTTCAAGAAATACAAAATAGCTACACAACTCATTCACCTAAAACTGAACAAAAAGGTATTCATCATTCAGTAAAAAGTCAATCATGATCCTTTAATATTCTATGCCGTTTTTCTTGTGATCAGAGGAAACAAAACTGTGTGCATAAATAACATATTTCTCCACTTGTGATTGGCCGTATGATTGAATGGCATGCTGGGAAAGGTCATTTGACCAATCAAGCAGGAATTAATATAGCATGATTACTATGCAATTGCAGAAAAGAATAAAATCTGTGATTGGGAAGCATGCATCAAAGAAAAGGTGGGGAAATGTTATGAAGGGGTGAACAACAATAATATTTTCTGATATATATATATATGTTTTTTAAATGTGATATGATTTGGAATGGGTCTAAAGAAAAATAATGAGATAATGACACATTTGATGAGATTAATGATGCATAATTTTCATTAAATTTTTACTTTAAAAAAAAAAAAAAAAATATGAAAGAGCAGGAAAATAGAGATGGTGATGTGTCTAAAATAGTGGTAGAAAGAAACATTCTTTCAATAGGATCTTTCATACACCATTCAACACGCAACACTAAAAAATTATCAATGCACTCAAAATTCAGAAATCCGTACACACACTCATTACTGAGAAACATTACCTTGGTCTCACAAGATTGACATGCAAATTCTGAAATATTAACATGCTGAAAGGAAAGAACTTGGGACATAGACATCATGCATAACTGCCACAACAACACTAAATAAGTCATATTTGCAGATATTTTATAATCCTAAATTGATATTTTTAGCCCATTTTCCGTGTGCTTCTCTAGAGGTAAAAAATCTTTTATAGAGGTAAAAATCTTTTATAGAGGTAAAAATCCTTTATAGAAGTAAAAATCTTTTATTTAAAAACTGAGTTTATATGTGTATCTGCAAATAAGACATCATTAAAAAATCAAGACAAATGCACAAGAAGTGTAACCCTTAACCCAACCCATTCAGTGCAAATTTGATTCTTGGACTTTTGAGATACAAGTTTAAATGAAAACATTTTGATTAAAATTTCTGGAACAAAAACACGAGACAAATCTTCTAAAATTCAAGCTTTCGCTGAAATTCTGTATTCTCAATATCTTGTGCATTATAAAAATCAGTAAACACATAAAACACATACATAAAACACATACATACATACATACTGTACACATAAATATCGGACCCAGTAGTCACAAAATACAACAATGAAAGTCTTATGGCAGGTGGTTGGTTACTTTTGTTATTATTGGGATTCTGTGTGCTCTAACTACTTAAACTAAATTTAATTTGGTGTTTACAACATGTAGAATAGAAACAGCCTACAGCCATGCAAGAAGCTTACGGCTCAGGGCATGCCATCCTATTAATTTAATTGGAGAAAATGACTTTGAATTCTGGAGACAAAATAAACGTATGCAACTTGAAATAAGACCAGGAGATTATGGTTCCATAGTATTTATTGCTTTGATATGCCCATATACAGAAGTACGAAGTCACACATTTTAAAAAAATACAAATTTATATTTTTATTTTGTTTTCAACATTTGTTTTGTGCAAAATTGTACAAAATACTTTGAAAGATGTAGAAAACTATAATATTCTTTGGTGTTCCCTTTTTTCACCTGCCATAAGATTTCAACAAATATACCTGATTTTTAAAACAGCAGACAAAATGCAGCTAAATGCAGAATTTAGCAATACATATCCACAGTTGGGGCTCATATGCTGCAAAAGTGATCCCATATTGAGGGTATGTAATACATGGTTCTGGTTTGGGCTGCAAGTCAGGAATTAGAGGGTCAAGCTGTCAAACAAACATTGGATCCGAAAAACTTGTAAGAGACAACTTTATTATAATTTTGTCTGCTGTAATAAAAGCCTTGACTATAATACAAATGAAGCTGGTAAATTTGTTACAACAATATTGGCAATCTGGGTTTGAACACATAGTCATGCAATGATTTCAGTCTAGGACAAAGGTCTATGTTGTCAAAGCAGCAGCAATCTGGCCACTGACTTTGAAATTTTGGTCTGCATCCAGTAGGATGAAAGGATAGGAGTAGAGAGAGATGAACGAAAAAATTAACTCAACAATTGAATACAGTAAAGAACACATTGGAAATAGGAAGCAGCAAAAAAAAACATTACAGAAAATATAATTTGAGAGTCAATATTCAAAGGACAGAACCTACTAGAAAAATATATAGAATTTGAGAGTTTCAAAGGATAGTAAAGATGCAGGACCAGATGCAGGAGCCAAAATCCAAAAGCCAGGTCAGAATCCTGAGCAATATTATGACAAGTAGCACAGCGAGCAAGAATTGCTGCATGCTTGCATCTTCAACATTGGTAGGGCGCCAACCTAGGGCCATTGTGACGGCAGATGGCTTGTCCAAGACCTGAGGCTCAGGCTTTGCCTCTTCAATAGGTTCAGTGGCCTCCACCTCCAAGGTCTCTGGTTCACTCTCCGCAACAGTGAGTGGTTCTACAATTGAAATGGAACCCAGTCCTACAGAGCTCTACCCTCATAATGTGATGACCAATGATGACAGGATCTCCCAAATAAAATGAAAATTGACCAACAAATTTTTAAATCGTATTGCAACTGTTAGACAAGGGTGTCCTGATGCTAAAAATAGAAAAATAAAAAAATCGATATCACAAAGTTAAACTGTCATTTGTGGGCACCGTGTCTCCCCTTAAAGAATAACTTTTGAAAATTGTGATTTTCATAATTTGTAACATCATTTGAATGTTTCATAATTTGTAACATCATTTGAATGTTTCATAATTTGTAACATCATTTGAATGTTTCAAAAAGGTTTCAAATCTTTTGGAAGAAATATTCGTATGATGTCTAATGAAGCTAATGTATTTCGAAAATGTAACCAAAATACAAATATACTGGGAAATGGAGATCCTGATATAAAAGATTATATTTTTCTGAAAAAAAATATGTAATTAATATGAAAGATGAATATGATTAGAAGCCAAACTACTTTCCTGACCCAATCAGGAATTGCTTTCTATTGTGTATATCTAGAAGCCCATGCATACCCTTTGCTGAGGAAAGTGAACCATCACATGAAAAGACATGTCATATATGTGTTCATGAGGATTCTAACCGTAAGGAAAAATACAGGTAAAGATTTCTTTCACAACCTAAAGGTACATTGGGTTTTGTACCTAGTTATCACAATCATGATTGTATGTCGACAAACAAGTCAGGTACTCGTTGACAGTTTGAGCATTAATCAATGTAAGTAGCATTCAGTTCAACCCTGGCAACGATTGTTCAACCCTCAATCTCAAAACTCACATTATCATCTCTTTCAAATTTCACATTTCACCGAAAGGTGTCCACAAAAGATTCCATTCTCTTACTCATAATATACACAGTTAATCCATGTCAAACTGACAAATATTTCAGCTCTCAAAAAATGCAAACTGGCTGAAATATTTGTGGAAGGTTTGCAATGGCTGCCAGACATTCATTGGTTAACATTAAACTGGTTTCAACTGTTGTTATATATGCGATATTGAGATTAAGGTTTTCTCCGATGTGTGACTTCGCTGCACAAGGGACAGAACTGTATGCATGTAAATAAATGCTACGTGATATTAACATATATTGTGATGGTCTCGACAGGTAGTATTTTGTACAGGTCCATTTGAAGATAAATATCATGCTCATACTCTTGGAAGTAGCTTTTTCAATATGAGAATTCATAAATATGTATGGTATACTATCTTCACTGTGTGAAGACAAATATATATTATCAATTGATATCACCAGATTTTTAGCCAATTGCAAGAGTTTGAGCTAGATATCTGTTATTGGACATATTTCCCTGCATTTGCAAGGGATTCTGGGTAATATTTCGCTGACATGATGCTTGTGAGAACGTGGTTGGCTGGCAATGACTTGACGTGGCCACTGTATTTCGATTTCAATCTCGATGCAATAGAATTCCTCTCGCACGATTCTTTCCCCAGCGTTCAAACACTCTGTTCATGCAAAATACAAATAAAGAATTAACAGAAATGGATAGAACACGGCAAAAATGTATATGAACACAGACTTTTTAACATAAGTAATATTTTCCTTGTTTGGAATTAGACCGTTGACAATAGGAAATTTTTTAGACATTTCAATTCACTTATTTGATGAGTTTTAGAGTGGTGAAAGTGGAAAATATGAGTTACTGTAATATCAAACAATCTCTGTCAAAGGTACAGTAACTTTCCTTTGTCTGTGTTCATATGAATCATCAACTACTGTAAGATAGTGTAAAGATCAGAGAACATAAGAGCATAATATGCACTATGAAAATGGACATTGAGAAATTAATGAACAGCTCTTCTAACAACATGTAACAAGACAGTTAGTTGTATTTTGTAGCCTGTTTTGGCACAAGTAAGATGTAACATACAAACACAATGTTCAAGTCACACATGCCATGCAAACTACAAAATACAACAACAAAGTCTCTTATTTTCAAATTTTATTTTTCTACAACACTGTGGCATAAAATTGCATAACTAACTATTAATTGCATAAACAAGCAATTAGCATTCATATCACTACACTGTTCTAATAACAGTGTGCATATCATATTTAATTCCCCCCAAAAATAGGACCAAAAATTTCCGATTCACAACCTACCCCAATAACAATTAAAAAAAACATTAGAGTATTTTTTTAGATCACATTTTTGTTTCAATCAACTTATAAAAAGTTACTTTACTACTAAATAGATATACTAGATAAAAAATATGTTTTCCATAAAAATCAGCAAGCTATATGCTAAAACAACATAACAAAAAACATATGATAGGTTACACATCCTTAATTAAAAACTCAAAAGAGTAAGTTGGAGTTGGTGGGAGGGAAACCTGGAACAACCATGGGCTGATAAGATGAACCAAGGATGAAGACTGTATGGTATACATACAGATATTGCATCCCAACTGGCCCCAATATCTTACTTGTTAGTCCCGAGTTACTACTTCAAACCAATAACAAATTATCATACTTCAGCAAAACAATTCTACCTTGTACAATCGTTTCTTGAAGATATGCCTTCATAAATAAATAAACCTTGATATAAAACTTTCTTCATATTTCTAAAGTATGAATATCATCTACCGGTATACATGCCGTTCTTTACTAAAATAATCTATTAACTATACATGATAACATGTGTAAGCATTATTGTCAGTATATCATTAAATATATATATATACACTAAATATACCATACTATATATACCTTACTACATAATATACTATAAGCCTAAAGCACAGTTTGGGCAAAATGTTGGCATCATCAAATGCAGCAGACTACTTCATTGAATGATCTAGACTATATTACCACAGACGAGCATTGACTGAATAATTGTCCTTTTTTCTCTCTCTCTCTCTCGCTCTCTCTCTCTTTCCATTTTGAAGGAAATCCCACTGACAGTGAACCATGTACATCTCCATTCTTTAGAATGAATGTGGTCAATGCTTGCCTGTGGTTGTTTGCTAATACTAACAAGCAGATACTGTCCTGGTAAAGCCATGCACTCACTATCAACATTCCTCAATGGACATGAGATGATTTTGTGAAAAACATGTACAATAATATATTGATCAATTATGATATCTATTTTCTTTTTCCATTTACATCAGTGGACAAGTTTTTCCAATCAAATTTTTGCAACCATCAAGAACACAATCTGCAGTTTGTTCTGTCCATGTTAGTAATATTGAGAACAGCATCTTAAATTGATGTAGTTTCAATTTTACAGTTGGTCTGAACAATGTATGAATCAATCAATGAATTGATATATTGCAAACTTCTGATAGAAAAACAAGAAACTTCTTTTTTTTTTAAAAAGCTAAATAAAAACTACGATTATGAATGAATCAATATTCTGAAAATGGAACTAATTTTAAATGAGATTGAAATTTGAAATGGCATATTTACGTTATCAAATCAATTAATATGAAAAATATGCCAATTAAACTTAGAATATAAAAAAAAATATTCCCAATATTCTTACTGCAAATAGTATGAACATATCATAAGACAACTTGATACCCGTTATCGCTGATTTGCCTATTATGCAGCAGATGAAAAGCTGCCTGAGATATCAACTTCGAGAGGAGACTAGCTACACTGAGGGCAAGGAACAAATCTGACTTTCTCAAACCATCCTTACTTTCCACGAAAAGTTCAATCCGGGTAGTGGCTGTGCCTGCAGTATTGACGGCCTCACATGTGAACTCTGCATCCTCGTCAGCGGTGACATCGCTGATTGCCAGAGTGCATCGACCATTCTCGTAGGTAGTCACGAAGCGTTCGCTTCTGTGAATCACCGTCGATCGATCCTAGGGATATCAAAAACATTTCCACGTACAATAACAGACAATACTTTACATTAATGCTTGGATTACAGCATTGGAAATCAAGCATACATAATTCTGTCCAAAATTTTGTACATCATTAAATAGGTATACATGAAGCTAGATGTCTCATCGGAACCAACAAATAATTCTGAAGAAACAATACATATAAATTGACGAATTCTAATTAGTCAAACATTAATTTCTATATCTTCTGATGTTCATCTTTGAAAACTTGCTTCAAATGGTTATCAAATATATTATAGCATTGTCTGAAACCCAAATGAAAGCAAGAGCATAACTCTGTTCCCATGTTCATACCATGTACCACGTGCCTGAAGTGGTTACCCCACAAGAATGAACAACACCACGATCTGAAAGCCATGTAAAGGCCAGGGCAGCTCTCCATACCTTGTACCATGTGATAGTGGGCTGGGGCCGCCCGACCACCAGGCACTCCACAGTGACTGTGTTGCCCAGGAAGACATCCAGCGATGTCTGGAGGGTCTGTGTGAAACGGGGCGCTTCGGCAGGTTCTTCTGTTACTTCTGCAAGAAAAACAGGAGCACAGGATATACATATGCCTTATAAAACCAACAGGGCAACAAAATCATTTATTTCAAATTGCATCAGACTTAAATATTTCACTTAAGTAGGCATGCCATCCAATCCTGTATATGTACCTATATGTTCTCATTGTCTCTGTATCTATGTTTGTCTATTTATTCGTGTTTATATATAATCTGTATATGCCTGTATACCTTGAGATGTAAAATAATTTCCCCACCAGGATAATAAAGAGTATCTATCATATATAACGTATCCAAAAGTATATCTTCTGAATGGTTTGAAATGGTTTGAATGGTTTCTTACAACTTGGAAAACATGAGTAATCCAACTGGTCTATTTTTATTGCATTTATTTATCATCATCATCATCATCATCATTATCATGTCATTATGTATTTATTTGTCATTGTTCCGAATCATATAGTAAACCAGTAAAGCAATCGAGGACTATTCGAGTGTGTTTTAGAAGTAAGTTTCATACATATTTAATTTTACATCATTGACAGAACAAAGTTGTATCCTCAAATTGAATAATCTGGACCCAATGTATTCATTAAACGTGTTTGTGATTCTCCATGCAAGCATCATTACAATGACCATTCTGACTTTCCTTGCCGGCACTGACCTGTTAGGGCAGGTACTTCCTCCTGCTTGACCTCAAGATCAACAGAAATTTGAGATTCCTCAACAATCTCTTCTTCTTCAAGTTTCTCAATAGCTGCAATGCATTGGTAATGGGATTAGGACATTGTTCAAGGAGCATGCCAGTACAGGACTCAATTATCAAATCACATTTAGTATCAATCACCTTATGCTTTAAACACATCATTCTGGATATTGAGGGTATATTCAGGTTCCACAAGGGCATTAGGGAACGAGGATATACTTACTGTTTTCAGTCTCTGTAGATTGATAGTATGGGATTGTTCTGGTATTTTTCATCACACACATACATGCATGTCTTACGACTAGTGGTAATATAGGCTGAGATACACACCAAGGTGGCTTCACAAAAAAGGAAGGTACTTGTGACACAGTACTCATACACAGAGTACTTATAACAGACACTATAACATCCAGCTGTACTGCTGAACACAGACACAGATAGGCAGACATTCAATACATATGTCATAGCACCAATATTGACAAACACAACACCAATATTGAACATCAACAGATTACGACATTATCACCTGTTGTTACTTCAGCTTCTTCTACAGTTACTACATCAGCTTGTTCTTCAGGAACTTCTTCATTGGTTTTAATTTGAGATGGAATTTGTTCCTCAATGGTAATAGTTTGTTTTTCTTCTTCCACAGTTTCTTCTTTGGGCGCTTCAACCTCTAATTCGGAAATGATTTCCTCGACAGTTGTGTCCACGACCTCTTCAGTTTCCTTAGCTTCCGCAACCGTTGTTACTTCAGTTACAATTTCTGTAACAGTTTTTGAGATTTCCTCCTGAGTAACCTCTACTTCTTCCTCAGGAGCTATTTCCTCTACAGGAGCTTCTTCAGTAACTGCCTCAGCTACTGGAGCCTCAGCAGGCTTTACATCTTCAATGACAACTGTTTCGCGGATTTCTTCTGTCGTTTCTTCCACAGGTGCCTCTACTTCAATCTCGGAGATGGCTTCTTCAGCTGGTATTTCAAAGGTCTCTTCAGTTTCTGTTGTTTTAGATGTGACAACCTCCTTTACCTCAATTACCTCCTGCACTGGTTCTGTTATTTCTTGAACAGTTTCTTCTACCTGGACACCTGTACTAATGTCCACAGTTGGTGTCTCCTCAACTATTTCAACAATTTCCTCAGTCTCGAATGGTTTTTCCTCTTGTATAGTGATGGTTTCTTGGATTTGTTCAATGTCCTCAACAGGTGCCTGAACCTCTGTTTCCTCGGGGAGGTCCTCAGTTACACTCTCTGCAGTTTCAACAGCTTCTTCCTTTGCCTCAGAGATTTGTTCCACCTGTACTTCAACTATTTCCTGAACAGTTTCAACTGTTTCCTCAGTAGTAGTTTCAGCTGTTATTTCCGAGACAACCTCTTCAGATGGAGTTTCAATAATAATCTCAGCTTCTTTGGCTTCTGATGGTTGTTTTACTTGGAGTTCACCTATTTCCTGAACAGCTTCAACTATTTCCTCAGTAGTAGTTTCAGCGGTTACTTCTGAGACAACTTCCTCGGCTGGAGTTTCAATGACTATCTCAGCTTCTTTGGCTTCTGAAAGTTGTTCCTCCACAACTTGTACCACCTCACATATGGTCTTGGTAACCTCTTCTTTTGTTTGTTCTGTAATAATTTCAGAAACCTCTTCAGATGATGGAACCTCCACTTCTTCCTCAAGTACAGGAGTTTCAGTGGGTTCCACTGGCTTGGACTCAACCACTTCCTGTACAACCTCCACAACCTCTTCAGTTGTAGTTTGAATATTTATCTCAGTTGTAATTTCCTCAGTTAGTACATCTTCTGCCACTTCAACTGCTTCCTCTGCTTCTGATGGTTTCTCTTCCACAACACTGATTGTCTCCCTTGTCTCCTCAATAACACCCTCAACAGGAGCCTCAGTTTCAATTTCAGTTATGATTTCCTCAATGGGTGTATCAATAACATCCAGTTCTTCCTCAGCTTCAGTAGGCACCTCTTTTTGGACTTCAATGGTTTCATTCACAACCTCAGTGACATCTGTAGTTGTTGTTTCAAAATCTACTACTGTTGTGATTTCTTCTGTTTCAGTAACTGATACAACTTCCTCCTCTTCCTTAGTTTCCATTGGTTTCTGTTCCTCAATGACTACCATTTCTTGGACCTCCTCAGTTGTGTCCTCTACAGGCATCTGGACCTCAATCTCAGAAATGTGTTCTTCAGTAGGTGCTTCTGCTACTTCCTCACCTTCCTTGGCTTCTGTTGTTAGAACCTCCTCAACAACGATAGTTTCTCGAACCTCCTCCGTTGTCTCCTCTGTTGGAGCTTGGACCTCCACCTCATCAATAGTTTCTTCTGTTGGGATTTCAGATACTTCAAGAGTTTCCTTTGCCTCAGATGGTTTCTCATCCTCGATGACAATTGTTTCGCGAATTTCCTCAGTTACTTCTTCTTTGGGAGCTTTAACTTCCAGTTCAGAAGTGATCTCATCAGTTTGTATGTGTTCCAGTACCTCTACAGTTTCTTCAATCTCAGATGGGAGTTCTTGCTTTATTTCGATCACTTCACGTGTGATCTCAGTGACCTCTTCAGTTGTTGTCTCAACACTCACTTCAGTGGTGATTTCCTCAACTGGATGTTCCTCAATTATTTCAACAGTTTCCTTAGTTTCCATTGCCTTTGGTTCATCAACCTCGATTGTTTCTCGCAGCTCTTCAGTAGTTTCAACCACTGGAGCCTCGCTTTCTACTTGAGTGACAGCTTCCTCATCTGGTGATGCCTCAACAATAACATGCTCTTCTTCAGACTTGGCTGGTATCTCTTCCCCAATTTGTATCACTTCCTGAACCTCTTCAGTAACCTCCTCAACAGTAGTTTCAGTTTGGATCTCAACAATAGCTTGTTCAGTATGGGCTTCAGTCAGCTCCTCACCAACAGAGGTAACAGATGGCTTTTGATCCTCAATTGTCAGTGTTTCTCTCAATTCCTCTGTAGTTTCCTCAGCTGGCTTTGTGGTCTCCTTTTCTGTGATTACTTCCACAGTTTCATCAGTTTTTTCAAGCTCTTCAGTTGTGACTGTTGGTTTTTCTTCCTCTATTTGAATGGATTCTTTCAACTCCTCAATGGTTTCTTCCACTGGCTTTTCTACTTCAGCTACAACTTCTTCGGAGGTGTTTTCTGTTGTTTCTGCAGTGACATCCTCTGAAACTGTTGTTTCTGTTTCTTGATGAACAGTAACTGTCTCCCTGATTTCAATAGTTTCTTCTGATATAGGACGTTCAGTTTCTAAAGTCTGTGGAATATCTGATATTTCCTCAGCATCATCCTTGATCTGCTCCACAGTTTGAGATATAGCTTCCTTTATTGTTGTAGTTTCACGTACTTCCTCAACAATTTCAACAGAGGGAGGAACAGCTTCTAATTCATCCTGCTGCTCTTCAATGATTTCGGTCTCAACTTCCTCACTCTCTTCCTTAGAGGCGAGAATCTCTTCCTCAACTTCAGGCTTAGTCTCAAATGTGATTTCTTCTTTGAATGTTTCCACCTCCTCTTTCTGAATTTCAACAGTAGTGACCTCAGTTGATTCAACCTCCACCTGGACCTCAGTTGATTTAGGAGCGATGGTTACTTCTTCGGTGAATGTTTCATCAGTTTCTTCTGGCTGTGACTTAGGTTGGATTTCAACCTCCGATGTGAATTTCTGATCATCCGTGACCTCCATCTGAACAATTTCCTCGACCTTTTGTTCAACAGTTATCCCCTCTTGGTAGACTTCAGAGGTGCTAATGTCCTCCATTGAAGATCCTGGGGCCTCAGATGATGGTGCGCTGGATGCTGTAATAATAAACATTGGAAGGGGTTGGTAAGGGTGTGAGGGAGGTAACGGGTAATAACAGTTCATGTTATCATGGTAGGGTGAGAAACAACTTGACCAATCATCACTGATCCATGACCATGACAAGAAGAAGTCAATGCATTTATAATGGCCATGCTCAATGATTTTATAGTCAAGTGAATCTTATTCTACTAAATAGCAATGGAAATTTGCATTGGTTTGGTGGTTTGATGCTATTGATGGGAATTTAAGTTTTGGGATTATACTTTATGGATAAATAATATGGGTTTGGAATGATCTTTCAGAAAAGCATCATGCAATTTATTTGATTGGTATGTTTAGGTTGTAGAATAGAATATTTTGATGGTTCTGGAATAATCATATTTACAGTATCAGATTTGGTAAGGGTTAAGAATATTCATTTGCAGCTCTAAGTTTAGGTATTTAATCTGGAAGGTTCTATAGGAAATTTCATATTTATTTGTCAAAGAGGAAAGAGGAAAAAGAGGTAAGAAAAGAGGTGATGGAAAAAAATCAAAATCAAAATCAAACAAAAACATGAACAGAATTTCAATGAACAAATCACAGAAAAGATAAACAGATCAATGAACAGAATAGAAAAAACACAGAATGAGAAAGGACACAAAATAAAGTGTACAATGATAGATAACTTAAATGTACAAACAATGAAAATGTATGACATAAAGAAGATTGAGTGTACATAAAATTGAAAACATAATGAAAAGAAACAAACAAAATAGAATTAAAATGGACAGGAGAATTTGCTGTTCACCTAGAAATCGATCCTATATTCCTACATCCAATTTGATATACAGTAGAGCTAGACTATCACAAATAGAACATAAACAGTTAAGCATATAAAGTAGGATTTGGGTGGGATTTATTTTAGGGTTTAAGGATTTGCACATGTAATATGCTTTAAACAAACATGCATCTTTTTGGCAACATACTTTTGGTAACAGAACACACCAATCTTGGGCCAAACTAAACATTGTGAAAATAGTTTTAAATATCTCACACACTTCACTGTAAAACTTGAGCTAACCTCACCGGTATTCATGGTTAGAATAAAATAGTTTTAATACTATTTAATTAATGTCTCTAATAATTAACTATAATTTGGTATTAATGATAGTTTTTCCATGATATTTTAACACTAACACATTAGTGCATGTATTTTAGCATTACATAATTACTATAAAAATATATGGTATTTTAGTATTTTAGAAAAAGAAAAAAATATATATGTATATTGTGAGAAGCATGTACGAAATGTAATTTCTGGTGTGAATAACAAACATAAACACTGTCATCCATAAACAAAGGAAGCATTGAAGCTATTACACTTAAAATTTTAGGTCATGATTTTTTTATGAAATGTCACCAATGAAACGGAGTGAAATACATATTAAGAAACATCACATGCTTCCTCTGGTTAAGGACAAGGAAAAGCTGGGACACATCCAAAGAATACTTACGCAGGACAGTAATGTAAGACACTGATGAACAGCGGCCCACAGAATTGACGGCCTCCACTCTGTATTCACCCTCGTCATCGGGAAGAACATCGGCGATGACCAGAGTGCTGCGATAGTTCTCTGTTGTGATCTGGATGTCCTCAGAAGGAGTCAGCTCAATATCGTCCATGAACCACTGCAATGTAGGCATCGGCATTCCCTTGACAATGACTTCAAGAGTGAGGACCGACGCCTCCATCACAGTGATGTCTGTGAGTGTCTTGATGAAAGTAGGTGCTTCTTCTTCAGGAGCCTTAGTCTCAACACTGATTGTGGAAACTGCAGTTGTCTCAGCCTCGTGAATGATTTCTTGGGTGAGTTCAGTCACAAAAGAGTCCACAGTGTCTTCTTGTGGCTTTTCTGCTTCCTTGACTTCTTCTTGTGGCTTTTCTGCTTCCTTGACCTCGGCTATTAATTGTTGCGCCATTTCAGTTGCATAGCATTCAATTTCTTCCTTTACAACAGAAGTATCCACCTCCTCAGTTTCAGTTGTAATTTCTTCTGGCTTTTCTTCCTCAGCAATGTTCACCTTGTACTCGTCAGGCTTCTCAGCAATAGGTTCTGCCAGTATGGTTGTAATCTCAGATGTCTGAGCCAGTTCTGGAACCTCTTCTGTTACATCAGTAAGTTCTGTCTGCTCAGTTGTTTCTTCAACAACAGTTGTCTTGAATTCCGCTAGTTTTTCAGCAACAATTTCAGACATTTCTGTTGTTATTTCTTCAGGTACAACCTCATCAGTTGGTTTCTCCTCAACTGCAGTGAGCTCAGGGACTTCTGTGACCTCTTCGATGGCTGTTGTTTCATATTCAGTCAGCTTTTCTGCTACAGATTCAGCCAATTCTATGGTAATATCTTCAGTCAAAACTTCATCAGTGAGCTTTTCTTCTACCTTAGTTATGTCCGACACCTCATTTATCTCCTCAATTGTGTCAGCTATATATTCTGCAGGCTTATCAGCAGATGATTCTGCTAGATCAGTTGAAATTTCAGTTGTTTCCACTTCATCCACAGTTTGTTCAACAATGTCCTCAAGAGTGGATTCTTCAGTAACTTCAGCAACTGTGTCAGCTATATATTCTGCAGGCTTATCGGCAGATGATTCTGCTAGATCAGTTGAAATTTCAGTTGTTTCCACTTCATCCACAGTTTGTTCAACAATGTCCTCAAG
>JAUTBT010005668.1:0-26634 GCA_032361225.1 Lepetodrilus schrolli
ACACCTACTCAACCAGTTTACTCTGGTGGACTCGTTCAAGATGGAATCTGTCAATTCCATCAGACTGGCGCTAAGACATGGAGAGTGGGGAACGTCCAAAACCTTTCGGACGCCTACCTTCACAACCTGATGCATCCGCTGTCATGGTGGTATCTTTGGTTTGCCCTAGAGGGGGAGTTGTACAAGTTCCATTCCCTACCCTTCGGCCTGGCAACGGCACCGTACTGCTTCACGAGAGTGATGAAAACAGTGTCATCATGTTGCATCGCATGGGACTGCGGTTCCACGCGTACTTGGACGATTCACTGTACCCGGGGACAGTGTCTTCACTCCTAAGTTATCTCGGTTTCTTGATAAATGCCAATAAGTCCAAGCTGACCCCCTCCCAAGAACTCATCTTCCTGGGAGTAAAGTTCAATCTGGTTAAAGATACGATCTGCCCTACCCAACACAGATTGCTGGCTTCGTCAATTACTTGCCATATTGACGAACCACACGGCTGCAACGCCAAGGAATTTCTACAGGCTTCTAGACCACATGAAATCTTTCTCTCATCCCCTCCTAGGGAAGAAAGCAGCTCAATGCAAGCTAGCAGCTGTAGTCGAAATGGGACAACAACCATTGGGGCATTACGATCCCCATCACTACGTGGTTTCGGGCCACAGTGACACCATGGTTGCGTGGGGGGGGCTTTCTTGAACAGACAAGCCCTTTTCACCCGCCCCAGCCCACGCAGACACTGTTTAACAGATGCCTGCAACACGGGCTTGGGCACCCATATCTGCACACTCCAAGCCTCGGGGAAGTGGGAACCGGCCCTTAGGGGCCGCCACTTCCAACTTCCTCGATCTGTTCGCCACCAGGCTGAACAATAGATTGCCTGTGTTAGTGTCACCAGTCCCCGATCCACTAGCAGGGAGTGTAGATGCTCTCACATTAGATTGGACGGGACTGGACGCTTATGCTTTTCCTCTGCTGGTACTGTTAAGCACAGTACTCAGGAAAATACAGCTGGAGAGTTCAGTAATAACACTACTAGCACCCAACTGGTCAGCACATCCTCAGTTCACTCTACTGTTATGTCTGCTGATAGAGATTCCAGTAAAACTGGGCACAAGACGGGATCTCCTCTCGCAGCCTCAGTCAAGGCTGGTGCATCAGAAACTGGAAGTTTACAAGCTTACAAAGTTTACAAACGTGTCCTCTAGCGTCACTCGCGCGCGATGCTCCTCGATGTGGGGTTTCCAGAACCAACGTCCGGGAGAAACATTCCTGCCAATCGTGGTTCCATCACTAGCTGATACACTTGGATCTAAAATAGGTCACCCTGCCCCTTCAGAGCGCTAAAGTGGTATTTGGAGATATCCAAATCGACACGATCCTCTCAGCACAGCTTGTTCAATTCCTTCACAAAAATTGAACAGCAACGATGACCGAGGTACTCCACGAGCACACAAAGTCAGAGCGATTGCGACATCCCTGGCAACATCAGGTCTGTTTCAATGGAGAACATCTTGAGAGCGGCCTTTAGGCTTAACAAATCTACCTTCTCCCGCTTCTATCTACGGGATATGACATGAGATGTGGAGGTCCTTGCCCAACAAGCCCTCCACTAAGAATCGTTAACGACATGACCAGGTCAACGGCCATACAATTAACTACATTTTCGAACGAAAATAAATAGGGGGCGTTGACTGTTGTACCAACCTAAGCCAACAGGTTTACTCCCCGGTCCCGTGAGGTGAATGACTGCGAGGAAGACCCACACTTCCAGGGGGATACAGCATCGAACTACCATAACATAAGTACAAATTGCTTATTCTCTTTAGTCTTGATGGTAGTCGCAAGGGGTTTAGGAGTCTACACTCGATGTCTCTCCAGCCTCCCTCCTCCATAGGAGAGTCGAAGTCATCCGAGTGTGATTTGGATGTAAGTATCGAAATAGAAAGATGAAAATTATTTCTCCTTATTTTCTATTTCTATGAGATACTTACGATAAAACACACACTCGCCCATCTTCCCCACAGGCTATACGGAATTGGAACGAATTGGCTCGAAAGAAGGTGATGCATTACGCCCGTGCAGCACGTGGCGGGGCACCACATGGTACACTGTTGGGGCCTGTACTTGCTTAACACGGCTCTCTACTAACAGTGCAGATTGCGTTTGGGCGATTGTACCATAATACGAAATCTTTGAAGTCAAAATTTTGTGTTTTTCATACAATGCAGGAAAACAGAAGTTTGAATAGATGGCTATATCTGGAGAAATTGCGGGACTATTCGAGTGTGTTTTATAGTAAGTATCTCATAGAAATATAAAATAAGGAGAAATAATTTTCTCCTGCTTATTTGTATTTTTTGGTACGATGTCATGCAAGGCAATTATTTATGATAAGTTAGTCATTATTTGTTTTGTTTTTCAGGGTATTTCAGTAGGAAATAATGCAAGGATATTATAGACCATAATGATAGCCTTGATTTGGGTTGTGCATTTTTGCAGTAATATCAGTGTTGGGGTTGTTCTTTCCATTAAAATGTATGCAAGGCTGTTAATAGACCATAAGTTAAGGACTGCTCGATTTATGTGCATGTCACATTATGGTGAGAGGGAAAATCAAGCAACCCGGCTCACCAGGATGCACTGGTCACCATATACCGCTGCAAGTGAGGCAAGCTAGAAATTTGCCAGGTAGTTTGTCAAATAAAACAACCTAGCTGCCAGAAGTACCTATACGGCTTATGCCGAACCTAGCTGGCTTCGACAAAGGAAATGCCACTAGTGTCTTGATACCTTTTGTATTTTATTGTAATATATATGCAAGACTATAATATTCCAAAATGTTAGTTTTTGTTTGGGATGTTTTGGGCAGTGTACATGATATGGTTAATGCGTGGTTGTTTTTTTCCACTAAAGTATATGCTAAGTTGTAATAGACCATAAGGTTAGATTGTATTTTTTTTAGAATCCAATGTATATTGATAATAAATTTACTGTTGATTGTATTTTACAGTAATATATATTTCTAACCATTTTCCACACTTGATTTATTGGGCATCTGTAATAACTACCAATTTATAGGATCTTAATGTGATAGTCAACCATTTCACTCAGTGCCCTGTGACCTTTTTTATGGAACTAAATTTTGAAAAAGTGCATTTTATTTTTGCTGCTCATTGATTAAAAAAATCTGCTCTGTAGGGCATCTCTGGGTGTATCCAACATGAAGAAAGTTAATATAGTAAAGTGTACACATTGACACCACTAGCTGTTTTATATTACGTTAATGCACTTGTTCCAGGCTTTTAAAAGGATCAAGGATTACCTGGATTATGCTAAGGAGTCGAGGAACTTGCACGTGATCGCAGGAGGTGGCTGCGACGACAGGTAAGACCGACTTTGGTACGACACGCAAGATGTCCTCATCTATTGTGTCCTAAACTGGTTGTTATTGTCCTATGTTGTTGTCCTTTCTATATTTTGACCCAATTTGAATGTTAAATTTCCATTAAGTAATTGACCTAGTTTCCATGTTTTTTCTTTTCTTCTTTCGTCCTGTCATTATTGTCTATTTGTCAATATTCTACATCTCCACATATATTGCTCTTAAAATTTTAGCATGGTTTTTCATACTTTTTAAAATGTTCTTGCATTTCTAATTAGTGATTACTTTGTAAAATTACATTGTAGTCGTTAAGTATTCATTCATTCATTAATTCATTTAACAGCTGGGGTGTTTTCAGGCTGCATTATAATTACTACACTACACTACACTACACTACACTACACTACACTACACTACACTACACTACTTTTCTATGAAGTAGTGGTTGGCTGAACGGTTTAATAGGAAAATAGCAGGAAATCGGTTTTCGCTTGCCTCCAGTCGATTCGCTTCATGCTTTGGGTTTTCATACATTTTCCTACAAAACACTACGGGGACTAGACCTGTAGTAAAAAGTAGTACTACATAGTACTACATATGCTGGCTTCCGTGGCACTACATAGTACTATGTAGAGATGTTGTGCAGCCTGAATGCAGGCCAAATGGTTGCCTTCCGATCATTTTAAGCCTGAAATCTAACTAGTTGCTGTTTAATGAGTATCTACTGTATATTTAATGTAGCAAACTTGTTTTGTTTGCTCTTTTAAAATTTCAATATATATACTCTGGTGTTCTATAATTACATACTTTTCTTATACAGCAAAGGCTACTTTGTGGAACCAACCATCATTGAAACTGACGACCCAGATGACAGATTAATGAATGAGGTGAGGAAATGGGAGTTATCTGCCCTTTGCAAAAGATCATCATGTTTTTATCTTTGATTCTTACTTGTGAGAATGGAGGAAGACTTACTGTTTGGTGCTGTTAAATTATTATGAAAATAATTCCATTTACATTTTTAAAGAATAAACTGAATAAATTGTTATTATGCTACATAATACTTAATATTGTGTGTGTCTCGATGTATATTCTTAACCCGTACCGACTGGAGATGCCATGAAAAACTGTGCCTTTGCCTAATCCAGCATGGAGAGTGTTAAACCTTAAATCGGAAATAACATGGTTTTTTTTCTATTGCAGGAAATCTTCGGTCCAGTGATTACAGTATATGCATATCCTGATGACAGGTTTAGCGAGATTGCTGCACTAGCCAACTCTACATCGCCATTTGCACTTACGTGTGCTATTTATGCCGAAGACGAGTACGTTTTTGTCGCCATTTCCTTAAGATTGTGATGCTTTTGGTAGGATGAGAAACAACTACTACATCACAATAAGACCATCGATACACGATACCATAATTGCCCTAAGAATTCTAACGGGAGAAAATAATTAAATTTGTAGCCGTTCAAATTATTAGAAAAATACTAAATTGAAAATGATCGGTGTTATTATAATTAGGGACAACCAAATTAAAGTACAAAATATGGTTGTAAATGAAATGGTAAATAATATAAGAATGTTAAAATTAGAAAATGTTCGTATTTTTAGGGTCAGAAATATTTTTTTCTGTGATTAACTTAAGTGTTCGAACTAAGAGTGTTCGAATTATTAGGGTATACCGTAATTACCCTAATAGTTCGTACAGGATAAAATAATTTAAAATATTTGCCATACGAATAATTAGAAAAATATGAAAATTGAAAATGACCCGTGTTCAAATATTTAGGGACACACAAATTAAAGTAAAGTATTATCATTGTGAATGACAGTGAAGAGATATACATGTACTATCTCAAGGATTTAAAACAAAAAGAAAACTTTTTGAAAGATTTTTTTTTATTGTGTCCGAATAATTAGAAAATTACGATTTGAAAAAAATGGTCATGTTTGTATATTTAGGGGCGGAAAACAATTATTTTCGCCGATTAATTTATGTATCCGAACTATTAGAGGGTACGAACTAATAGAGAAAATACGGTATGCACTATATAGATGAAATTGTTGTTATTATTATTATTAGACTTGAGTATGTGGAATTCCATTAATATTGTAAATGAATGCAAAAGAATCATCATTACGTATTATTACTGGCTGCTCCTATGATTATGTGTTTCTAGGTGTGTGGGCCCACGGTGATTTCTGCTCAATAAATACTTCAACTGGTGGAATAGTTATGCTTGGCAGGAGGTAACAAATTGGAGATTAAAATGACACTGCAGTATCTTGAATCATAGTTTAACCCTCTCCATGATAGATGCTACAGGAGATGCCCTAAGATTAAGCCGCTGTGCATGTGCCTAATCCAGCAGGGAAAGGGTTAATGTATGGAAGTTCGCAGAGCCAATCCTAGCTTGAATAGCGCCTCCTTCTTACATATTCATTATGCTGTCATTGCACATTCACATATGTAACCATTTTGTCATCACGAACAACTCAAATGACTCAATAGTCGGCAATTGAATATCCATTCGGAATAAAAGGGAAGTAACTCTAGGGCACCTGCATGTCATGGTATCGTGTCTGCTTGAACACATCCTGTTTTAAATGTTCGGTAAAAAAATGTGATCTTGTGTTGACAGTGATGGGACACTGAATCCAAATGGGGTGAGATTTGGCAGTGCTGAAATCTACAATGTGGGTGAGTAGTGCCATTACTTTACAATTTATATATTCGGTAGCTGGATCAATTTCTACTATTATTTAACTTTTATGAAATTACATGTCTGTAAACAGTTGCCTATTGTATCCATGTAACACAAGTGAGGGGACATGTAGTGAAGTATGTGGCACAGTGTGGCAGACATAGATTTGAAAGTACTGAGAGTATGTGGCACAGTGGTTAGTGTGGCAGACATGGATTTGAAAGTACTGAGTATGAACTCAATTCATCATTCTCCACAAAGTTAACTTTCTGATGTGGTTCTGAAAGGGTGCAAATTACTACAATGATTACTAACTTGTGGTGCAATTACTAGGGGGTTGTTCCTTTCACTGCAGTACAGTGTTCACCACAGTACAGTGTTCGGAGTACTCGGGACAGACAATTTTGTCAATGGAACGACCCGCACTGTCTGGAAACTGTGGTCTGTACTCGCTGGTGAGGTGGTGCAGACCACACAGGCAAAGTACAGAGATGTCACCACATTTAAGGACACTCTTTTTGCTTGCGTGAGACGTTATTCCTTTCACTCAGTACAGCTTTAACACATTTGAAAGGAACGGGGCCCTGGATATCCATGCACCAGACACTACTGTTACCATGATTGCAGCTGATATAGTGACATCACAGTTGTGTATCTTATCAGTCAGTCGATAGCTAAAACATGACAATCACTTTCCATTTAGCTTTACCCTGACATGCCAGACCAGCATGCTTGACTCACTGTTTAAAAAAATGACCCCTAAAATGCACTATAGATTTATGCAAGACCAATAGTATTAAGTGCAATTTGAGTCGTAATATTGTTTGAGGAACATTTTGACTCCCTAATCTGCAAGCCTAGGATTAACCCTGCATTCCCACTAACAATGCCTTACATTGTCCATGTGTACACATTCTCCATGAGACTGCTCGGGGCGGGTGGTAGCGTAGTGGTAGCCAAAGGTCCTGAGCTCAAATCCCACGTCCCGGGAGTCCGGCATCAATGTTCGTGAAAGTTACATTTCTGACGCAATATTGATAGGATGCACTGTCTGTAGAGTGGCAATGCAGATATCATCATTGGTCTGGAAGTACCAGCAGGTGCTCGCAGGTTTACTGCAACATTCAGCACTATGTGATAAGTGAAAGAATCTTGAAAGCGACTCTAAACCCCAATTTACTCTGTGCTACAGTGGAGTCATTCAAGGAGATCCAGGACTCTGTGTGCGTGGCTCAGCGGAGCTCGGACAAGATGGAAGAGCGGGTCATTCTGTTCCTGAAGATGGCGCCAGGCAGCGAATTCAGCAAGGAGGTTGTCAGTGGCCTGAAGATGTCCATCCGATCATTCCTGTCGACTCGCCATGTGCCCTCCATCATCCTGCCCATCGGTGACATTCCGGTATGCTCTCAGTGTTCGTCATTCACCTACTTCCAATAACTCGAAGATTCTTTCAGATTACCTGCCCTTAGATTTCATCATCCATTAGTGGGTAATAGGGAACAAGGGAAATTATTACATACGAGCATTGATTATATACATGCATAGGTTTACAGGATTGCTGTTGAATGGGCAGAAAAATCTAACATTTTGTACCAAGATTCATACTGGTTTAAAAGTGTCATCTTCAGAGATGAGATCTTTGTATTTTTCAACAGTAGAGTAATCCTCAATAATAGAACACAAGTTTTTGGTTATCATGATGAAATTTTCTATTGCTGTTTCAGTACACAATATCTGGCAAGAAAGTAGAAATCGCCGTCAAGCGAGCCGTGTGTGGTCTGGATGTGCCGCAGAGAGGAGCGCTGGCTAACCCCGACTCCATCAACCTCTACTACGACATTCCACAGCTACAGGACTTCTAGCCTGGCTTTCACAGGCTACACTGATACACTAGCCTGGCTTTCACAGGCTACACAGATACACTGACGTGGGTTTCTCACTGGTTTTATGGTCATTTACACAGGGCATGGATTGTCTGAACCATGTGCAGTTCACCTAGATGGAACAGGGTGGGGCCTCGTTCAACTGGATATTTTTTTATAGATAGTTGATTCCCTTGATCTGCTGACCTGAGTTTGTTTTCCTTTAAAATAATTTCAATCAGAGGTACCAAGTTCCATTCTAGTTTGATTAATCTGCAGTAAATCCTATTGAGGGTTTAGCATTAGTCTGTATGCTTATTATATCATGTATGAAACTATACAGCATTTAATGCATCATTGAATGTAGCATAAAGACTTTATACTTCACCTGGCCCTCAGTCACCAACACATACGTATATTCTACTAACATTAACTTAACAATACATACTCTGTATCTGAGATTACAGAATATTCACTCTCGACTCAGAATAATGTAAGGTTGTTAGATGTTGCTTTTTTGGTAACATAATGGTGAATTTGTGCTTTATGTCTCGGCGAGATTTATTTCACCCATAGTATAAAGCACTGGGTCATTGTGAAGTTCAGCATAGATGTTTAGATGTGCTATGAGGAGGGTTTGAATCATTTCACAATCACTACCGGTGAATACTGGCAGCTATCATTTGTTAGTTAGGATTTATTAGTTAGGAACTAGCAGTGCTGTACAAGCTGTCACAGCTCTACGTAGATACCGACAGTCTCTGGGTGATTGTCATTGGATAGTTACGATTGGACCAGCTGATGGAATGTGGAACTAATGAGATGTTCACTGTGTAGCGTAATTAGTGGTATTCAATTTGATCAGTCTGATAGATATCTTGCTATTTAAATTAGTGTTTTGTTATGACAACGATAGATTCTTCCAAAGATATCTGTGATTTGTATTATTATGTTGCAAAAATGGTTAACATTGTTGTATTTTGTATCACAATTCACTTTTGACTATTCTTACTATGCTTGGTTTAAATTCTGTTAATGTTTTCTTCACTCGACAATCAGAGATTTTATTGCACTTGTTAACTTATGCATGTATCTGACTATTGTACTGTACATCGTGTAAGGTGCATCGACTTGTCTGTAAGACAATGACTAGTCCAAACCTCGTGTACAGTTCCTAGCTGGTGGTCAGTTTGAACAATATGGAGCACCGGCAAATATATATATATATAATACACACACACACACACACACACACACACACACACACACACACACACACACACTAATGAATTGTTGTCACTCATGCAAGTAATTGACAATTAAATACAGTATTTCTCTATATTTGTGTTAATAGAGATGCAGACAATACTCCAGCTTCCACATGTTCCTATCATAGACTAGACCAACTGAAATTGTCCTGCTATTAGATATGTTGTATTCTTGCAATCAATAATGATGGCAATTCTATCCTGAATTCAATAAGTTGTATATTTTATTTTTAAAATGTTATTTAGCGATGGTGACGAGATAGTTAACAACTGCCGATCAGATATTTCCGTCACATCAGTTCTGGCAATAATGTTACTGATTACTATATACTGAAGTGGACATTATTGCTATGCATATCCAGAGTTATCTTCCATGTACAATAAAGAAAACTATCATTGAAGTTGTTATTGTTGTGATTGCAGAGACTGTCATTAGGATTCAACCTTACAATGACAATTCTTCTTGATATGCCGAGATAATTGTTCATATTTACACCTACACTAGAAAGCTATTGTTAACACATTCCTGCAAGTTATAGCGATATGCTTGTAGGAATTGTCCGTTCCTAAATTGGTGTCGACCACAGATTCACTATTTTGCCAAGTTTATTCTGAATTCCAGGATACCGGTGTGATAATCCAATAGACGTGTGTACCTTGTCGAGATGGAGAAGATGTTTCAAGCTGAGCAAGTATGTAAATGTCCACAGTACAACACTTCATACAAATCAGTTTTACGTACATCTAATGTGTATTGCAACTCAAGGTTACCAGGGCTGAAACTATACAGTACTCCAGTCACTTACACTCTGTGATGCTGTGTTGATCCTTTGTTGCAACCAACTTTGTTTGATCTTGGGGAAAAGAATGCTCCACAAGATGCTTCACCTATACGCGATAAAAAGGAAATAGAATAGCAAGGCAATAAATACATTGCATGAGTGTATTCACCATCTTCCCAACATGATCGTCGCATTGGATTTTCTTCATTTTGTACAAATTCACTGTAGGATAATCATTGAGAAGTCGATATTTAATATTTTCCAAATAAAGAATACATTTCAAAACATTTCCATTTCACAAAAACATTTCCCACACATGATATTCAGTTGTCATTTCTTGCATCATTCATATAGACCTACAATAGGTTCATTAGCATATCTAAAACAATTTCCATCATGAAGAGAATGAATCACCCGGTGTTGCCATGTTACCATGGTAACACAAAATACAAATTCAAGAATTGGTCGTCCACTTTGGCAGTGAACAAATTACATTGGTGTATGGTTTGGATTTGTATGACTTTGATTTTAACATCTACTTACCGGTTTACTATACATTCATACCTAAAAATGTCTGCAACATGATTTACCACAAATAACACAAAAACTAAATGCCGGACAATATAAAATTCAAAGGTACAACATCGATTACAGATTGAAAAATGTTGACGCATTTGCAGATATTAATTGGCTGTCAATGCATTGCTTCCAAATATTAGTAATTATTACCATCATCGTCAAGAAGCTGACTATAATGAAGGCAGAATGTTGGAAAATAACAGTAAATTCCTTCAAGAATTTTTAAAATACACAAATACTAGTAGTTGAGCAGCATGTTTCCTATTAATCTTGGCAGTTCATTTGAATATAGTAGATTGTACTATACTCTGTAGGAGTACTCATATTAGTGATCACTACAAGGCCTCTAGTTTTGGGGCATGCCTTCCTGTTGGCACATGCCTTATTGTTGGCACATTTCGTACAATCGAGAGTATCGTCAATAGAAACGGCTTATTTATACGAGTCATAATATTTCATAAACTCACTACAAGTGATTTGATTGGTTGATTTGAATATGGTACTAATAATTCCCTTCAATCAATATTGCAATAGATAATAATGCATGAAAACAGTGTAAAACATCAAATATCCAACGAACATAATGGATTTCAATACAGGAACTGTAGGCAGTCACGGTGGCCCAAGTGGAACTAACGGGTTGCCACCAGTGAAAATGCATAGAAATATCAACAAACTAGGAACAATAAAGAACTGTCTTCTTACTTGCAGATTAATTTACACAGTAAAACCTCATTGAACGCTTGGAAAATTCTAAATCTGGTTCACATAACATTCTATCTATATTTCCAATATTAATAATAATTGTAACATGAAGTGAAAGGGGATCAAAGGTAACATGTGTCCATGCTGTGATATTTGTTGATTGTCTAAAGTATTGTTCTGCATCATTGTCATTGAGCCAAGTGTAGCAGCCAATGTGAATGTTGGGTCAACAAAACAATCTTACGATCTTAAATATGCAAATGAATACATGTTTTCATATACAAGTATATTGATTTGAGTTTTAATTATTCTCTCTTCAAAAAAGGTATGGCATGGTAGATTATAGAAATAGAGTAAGATCTACCCTATATGTACAATGTACTTTAACTGCAATAGTTTGGGATAAAAGTTTGCAGAAGTTATTGTGGGAACATCATCTTGATTGATCAAACTCCAAACTCCTGTTGTTAAATAAGTTATGTCCTTATTCTACTTGAATCACTCCCATGTTGGTTTAATGAATGAGTAAGTTAAGCATGTCAATATGCTATACTTAATTTCGTACAGACCAAGCACATCAGTAAAATATGAATCAACAAAAGACAAATTACAAACATCGATATGAAATGCAAATAACAATGTTGTCTAGAGTTCATCCTTCATTCTCATCTGGAAGGAAGTGAGAATATTGAGCCGGTTTCCAAGTTGTTCCTTTTTCTTATCGCTAACTTTCCCATCTCGTAATTTTTCAACCCGTTCTATCTCTGTATCTACAAAATTGTTTCCCTTTTCTAAAATCTTTTTCATTGTTTTGACATAAATATCTGCAGATGTCCTGTCAACCTCTTTAGTGATAGACTTGGCTTTCTCTTCGGCTTTGCTAATTACCGTCTTCTTGGAGTCGCCAGTGGCAGAGTGAAACTCCTTGACAATACTGTCAAAGTCCTCCAGGCACGAAGGAAGACCCATCCACAACCCTGGAAACAGGATCAATTATCTTGTCACAATATACACAACTAATAGTTTAACTGGTCTGAAATGCAGATGAGGACATCTGGTTTCTCAGTACTTCTCAGTATCAATGTCAGATTATTATTTTTCTCTGTGAAGTATTGTGCATCTCACCTTTTGTGCAAAATCTGTCATCTGCCTGCCTATGATGTAACTGTGACAAGGCCATGCAAAGATTGTTATTTGAGCTAATAGACATAATAGATGGCAGAACGATGAAGAAACCTGTTACAAAACTTAATAATATTACCAGCATTCCTTTAAAGAGATGTATAACCATTAACAATTAATTATTTCTGTGAAAACTTACCAGATTCTTTCATGATGAATTTTTTTATTTCATCTGCTTTGGTTACTTTTCCTTTGTACGTGATAGGCTTATCCTTCCCTTGGATAAACATTTTATATACAGGATGATCATCTTTCTTTATTCCAAACCTCTCTGCTAAATCTGTGTTATCCTTATCACCATAATCTGCAAAAGAAAACAAAAAACATGGATTATTCAATAATACTAGTAACTAATACTAAGTACTGAACAAGGTACAATCACTAAAAGAAATAATAAAGTAATACAATGGTAATTTCTTTTTGTGTGTGTTTCTAAAACAAATTGGGGTTTACTGCCAATGTTAAGTGAATGTGTTATTGGATAATGTCGTCAATAAACTAACACAAATGAAGAGACTTGAAATACAGTTTAATAACATTTAATTATACTATACATATCATTTATTACAAAACCATCAAGATTAGAGTTTGAAAAATATTACACAGTTTCTGACTTTTTAAGTGTGAGTTTTGAACACTGGCCTGTACATGCTACAATAAGGATGACGTTTACCTGCTATTTGTACTTCTGCAACAAGCAGCTCTGACTGGGATGTACTGGATTCTGCAACTTTCTTGAATTCATCTTGTTTTTCACCATAAGGGTAGGTCTCGTCAAACTTCACCAATACAACTTTATGTTTGCTAATGACCTGCAGGTAGGAGATTTTGCACATCACAAGCTAATATCGGTCAAAAGTAGCAATTATTCATGACATTTGATGGTAAATCTACTACTTGTAATTTTAGTTCAACAAATAAACCCAGAGGATGTAGCGTAATCAATGAATACACTTTTGAGGGTGTATGAACCGACATGAGTGGTGCATGTGCTTTGAATGTGATAGCAACTGTTTCATCTAAGTATTGTGAAAAATGACAGCAGATTGAGAGCAAGCAATGTCTATTATGGTCCATTTTGATTTATTGACATGTGGTTTTCAAGAAGAAATTGATTCTGTGTGCAAAGGTTTGTATAGCATAGGCTTGTAATGATGAGTACTGTTATTGCCAGTGAAGTGAGTTTACTATATAGCATTATCACTACTGAGCAATACACATGGCCAAATTTAGTAATTTCACATTCTATGCCATGCTAATTAGCAAATAAGGGTGGTGTACTTCTGCCCATGAAGATGCATGCACACATAGAGACATGCGACTTTCCATGGCTGTTATTACTACCATTTTGTACACCTAGCCAAAATATAAAATTCAGAATTCTGCATCATTAATTTTAAAATATGTCTCTTATAAGCTATCACCATGATCACCAATTACGTTGAAAAATGTACACCAGGGCTTAACCAACGTGCATTGACCAGGCCATCCGCTGATTGGCTGACAAGCGCCTCTGCTAATGCATGACCTCGTGTGACAAGAAATAACCAAATAATTCCACAGCCATCTTGGCCTCAATTTACGATAGTTACTCTGTAATACTCCCTTCACCGATGTGATGTTTTCCATTTGAACCACCATTCTCCATAGGAAGCTAAATAGTCGATAGAACAGTCTGGGAATTTCAGTGAATAACTTATCATCGCAAAAAACGAAAATTAGTTGCTAGATGGAAATCTAGATGTCTGCTGAAATGTGACATGTAAATTTTGTAAACGAGTCAACAAAGCATTGATCAAATGAGGGAGGTCTGTGATCTCCACAGTCAAAAATCAACAAACAGCCTGTTATCACGGCCATTTGCATTTGGTTGTCGCCTGGTGGATCGGATCTTAACAATCAAGTATGTGTGTGTATTTGAGAAAATGGGGAAGAGGTCGCCATACAAGATCCTCCTATTTTCTTACACTGTACAGAATCTAGTCAGTGTAGTGTAGATCTAGCAGACAGCACAAATGATAAATAGATCTAAGATTTTTAGTAAGAAATTTACTGAAAATGACTTTAAAAGCGTGCAAATGATGTAAATAAAATAAAATTTACTTTATCAAACACTCCTGAATTGAGAGAAACCGAACCCTTAACAATATCGCCTTGCACTATCTGCAAACTTGTCAAAACGGCACACACAAAACCTGCTAAGACGTTCATGTCGGCCATGATTTCCTAACCAATGATGTGGTCCAATCAATGATCGTCATTTAACGAAAAAGCGAACACCTGCCACGCCAACGTTACCGATTGGTCAGCTCAATCATAAACATAGTCCAATGATAAACGCTGTTAAAGACGCACATGAAATTGTAAGGTTGTTGTAAGGGCGACAACTCTAAACATTCCTAGTGCGGTTTAAGTTTGAGTTTTTCCATCGTTACGAACAATTCTTGCCAATATTCATTATGTGATCATAAGGTACACAAAATTTCACTGTAGTTGTGATTGTATTTTTATTTTCTATATCTGCACCTTCAAGAAACACTGATAATTAAATCGAAATTAAAAATGCATAGCTTTTTGATCTGGCAACAACATAACGTCTCATCTGTCAGATTTCAAAAACGCATGAAACCTAACACTCCACGCCTGACATTAGATTAGGGCTGTTCGATTTGTCAGAAAACAGCTATCACCTTTGAAAGATGTGTGCATATGCCACATTACGGCGAGAGTTCTAATCAAACACCCTGGTTCTCTGTACAGCTGACTACATATTCTAGTCTGTTAGAAATTTACTAGGTAGCTTGTCAAGTAAAGCAATCTAGCCGCCGGAAGCACCGTAACAACGTATGCCAAACCTTGCTTGCTTGGACAAAAGAAATGCCACTATTAGCTTAGTCCTGTTTATGGATGGGTAGTGATAATGCTTAGTGAACAGTTGGCCCTGTTTATGGCCGGTAGTGATTATGCTTCGCTATACTTACTTCACCGGCCATAATCCTCCTATGAAGGCTATGGGAGCAAAGTGTGATGCAAACTCCGGCAGCAGACAACCCGACACCAAAACTCCAAATTCTCCTTGAAATGCACATGTCATAAATCAAAATGGATCTCCGTAGATAGACAAGACATCCCTTTGTTTGAATCCGCCGTCATTTCTTACTTACCTTATCGGAATAATTCACTAGCACCTTTCAAACTCGTTTTATCCATCGCATCCTATGCCAGTGTTGGCGCATGCGTATTCATTAATGCAGGTTGATGTGAAAAGTTGAAGTCTAAAACGAAATAGTTTAAACATTGTCACCGTGATTACGGCCGGAAATGTTTATTACAGTTTAAACTGTTTCGTTTAAACTATAGTTGAGTCTGAGTGCCATATAGGCCATGTATATGGCCAGGTATATACATCGCCTATATGGCACTCAGACTCAACTATAGTTTGATGTTATAAGCAAATTGCATGCAATATGAATTACAATATGGATACTAGTATTAGTAATTGTTACAAAACAAACCACTGCACTCACTGACTCGGACAATAGTTCACTAAAAAAACAAATATGAATATTTTATGACAATAGTTAATGATATTGTATTTCTTTCAGACATACAAACATGTCAACGAGTCGACATATTAGCTTGTGGGTGAAAGCAGAACCTTTCAGCTATGGGGCTCTGCCTGTGGCCCCTCATCCCAAACTAACACACAGTGTAAGATATTTGTATAAACTAACTTATGTAGTGTTGATAAGTAGATAACACAAGATTGATAATTGTTTTGATGCTTCAATCAAACTAAAAGAATACCTTCTGGTCTATTGTATTAAATGTGGTACATACAGATATAGTCATATGTATTTCGTATCTCTACATACAGTTGAGTAAAATTTGATTTTGATAATGTTTGAATTGGGTGCATTAAGTTAGAAGTCGGTAATCTACATGTTGATGATGATTGATTTCATCGGGAAAAAAAAAATTAAATAGAAAATATAATGATTGATTTCATCCACAGAATATCAAGAAGATTGTTATCTATGCCAAGAACAAGGGAACATCAGCATTCCCTAACATCAGGTGAGAATGTCTGGCTGTAGTGTATCATACATACCTGAATACAATGTTGTCACCTGTGTTATACTTGCCTTGCAAAGATATTGTTTGATGAACATTTTCCACATGGCTAATTGAGTCACACCAAGCTTGAAGCATAGTTGGATTCTGATTGGCTGACAGATACTGCCAACATCGGGGAGACTGACAGCTCATGATAGGTTAATTATTCTGTACAGTAACCTGTGTCCATCTGACTTGCAGTAATAATTTACCAGATGTAGTCAATATCACTTCCTCTCTTCAGCTACTCCATATGGAAACATATCGCCTGCAACAAGCTGCACCTGTCTGAAGATCTGGCCTGGCTGTAAGTTTGACCTATGACCCTTATGCTAGTGATCAATATGTACTGTGTAGTTGACCCACTATTGATACCACTATATCTTGATATGTTGATATCACCGTTGATTTACCATTCCTACTGTCAAAATGTAGCCAATTACACATACCCAGATGTGATGAGGAAATGATTATGATTTAAACAATTAAATTACTTTAAACATTTATTCTGTTGGATCTCATTATTGTCAGTGACTTAATCAAATAGTCTTTGTTCCAAATCCAAAGAAACTTTACTTAGTAGGGCCTGATTGATCTCATCTATATGTCATCATTTCAACATGTTCTTGTTGCAAATGGGTGAAAGATTCCCGCAGCGACGGTAAACTCCATAATCACTAATTCAACATGTTCAATGAAATTTATGTTTATGTAACATAATGAAATCATGCAGTATCTTCTTCAGAAATATTTTTCCTTGTATAAACGTAAATAGTTACTATCAAGTTTGTATAAGCATAAATAATTACTATCAAGTTTGTATAAACATAAATAATTACTATCAAGTTTGTATAAACATAAATAATTACTATCAAGTTTGATTATCACATACAAGATGGCAACTGTACCAAGGGTACCATCTACCAAGTGAGCTGCCAGGTTATTGCCTGGCACGTGACTCTAGTTACCATGGCTACTACTGGTGCTCTCCTGCAGGTACTTCTCTCTGTGTCACCTGCTGTGCGATACGAGTTACCCTGTGGAGCGTATCGAGCTGGACGAGAAATATGTGGCCGTTTACTCCCAGCCTAAGAAAGGTATCTGTCTGTCTACCAGTATAGAAATACACCCAGTTAAACACAAACTCAGCTACCATGTCCCTCTACCTTTAACGTTTTGAGGCACCTGTCCCTGTATCCTGTCAGACATGAAACTACTTGCCTTGTAGGTTGTTAATCTGGGCTATTTCACTTGTCCGCCTGTAGTACCTGTCCTGGGCGGGCGGACAATCCTTACTGTCGAGCCCTGCTATGTTCCTGTCCATCAGGTCAATTCATGGCTCTTTGCTGTCAATGAAAGGTGTCTCCTATACACCCATTATAACCACGGACATTTACCATGATCCTGTCCTCAGGTTGATAAACAGTGGAACTGACTTGTCATATATATATATATTCTGTTGTCCTGTTGTAGACGACCTGAGGAAGCAGCTGACAGTGGACCTGTACAAGTTTGTCCTGTTCCTGTACATACAGCAGCTTTCCAGGGTGTCACTCCGCGCATCACTAGTGGCTGGAGACGAGTATCCTCTGTGTAGACTTATTTGTACTTACTTGTACTTACTTGTACATACTTGTACTTACTTGTACATATGTGTACATACTTGTACTCACTTGTACATACTTGTACAGATGTGTACATACTTGTACTTACTTGTACATATGTGTACTTACTTGTACATACTTGTACTTACTTGTACATACTTGTACTTACTTGTACATACTTGTACTTACTTGTACATACTTGTACTTACTAGTACATACTTGTACTTACTTGTGCTTACTTGTGCTTACTTGTACATACTTGTACCTACTTGTACCTACTTGTACATACTTGTACTTACTTGTATTTACTTGTACTTACTTGTACTTACTTGTACATACATGTACTTACTTGTACTTGTACTTACTTGTACTTGTACTTACTTGTACATACTTGTACATACTTGTACTTACTTGTACTTATGCCAAAACCAAAGGCCCCAGGTTCAAATCCTGTCCTGGTAGCCCAGCATCAGTGTTCATGATTAAGTTACCTTTCTGATGTGATATTGATAGGATGCGTTGTTTGTAGAGTAGCAGTGCAGTTATCAACCTTGGTCAGTACCAGCCAGTGCTCGCATGTTTACTGCAACATTCAGTGCTACAGATATTGCGGGTTTCCTCCTGCCCTGAACTGACAAGCCATAATATAAGTGAAAGAATTTTGAACCCCAATTTAAAACAAAACATATGCTGATCAAGACAACCAGACTGCTACCAGGCAATTTTATATGATGCTCAAGCATAGTTCACCAAAGCTCATTCCAAACAAAATATCAGTACCTTTTCATAATTATAGAGTAGTAGAAATTAACCAAAATTGTTATTGATTTAGTTAGACTGGTGGTAATCTATGTAAAGTGCAGGTTTGTGCACAAGTTGAGTTTGGTCTGTGACTAGTAGTCATCATTCATTTAACTTGAACGTGAAGCATCGTAGTTTCTCAAAGTTCCTGACTTATCCAAGATGGCCGACACTGTCCACATCCTCCTCGGAGTTGGAAGGAAGGTCGACGCCCAGGAGCATGAAGGTTAGTGTGACATTCAAGACGTGGCAGAGGTCATGCATTCACCAAAGACGAGGAGACAAATAGGAAAATTCTAATACAATTTGATTAAGAATCCAGTGTCTGCTGTGGTATTGATTTAGCAACATAATGGTCTGGTATGTTTTAGCAACATAATGCTATGGTTTGTTTTAGCAACATAATGGTGTGGTATGTTTTAGTAACATAATGGTGTGGTATGTTTTAGTAACATAATGGTATGGTATGTTTTAGTAACATAATGGTGTGGTATGTTTCAGTCGTTGGATGACTATGGCCATCTCGCCTTCGTTCAGACGCATCTACAGGAAATGTTCGAGCTCCTCACAGAGCCAGGTGAGCTACAGTCAAGATAGGACGTGACGTCAGCACTCTAGCAGTGCAGTTCTCATCCTTAATTCTACAGTACCAGCTTGTGATTACTGCAACACTATGTGCTACAGTTGTAACAATATGAAATATTATCCTCAAATTTTCCCTGTGTTAATCATATTAATTTTTACATACAATTCCCTAAGAAGACATTGTGGTCACATTGATGTTTTTGTTACAGAGGACTCCGGCTTGCAGGGTCTGACGCCAGGGATGTGTGTGTCGGAGAAGTCCGTGGACGCGCTGGGGTTTATCCTGGCAGGATCTGTGGACAAGTTCAAGTACGCGCCATTGCTTCACACACTTGTCAGGATGCTGCTGTTTCTACTTCCTTAATTCTTAATTAGAAATTGCAAACATAGGCATCATTTTATTGACTATTGATCCAATATCCATGATTGCTTCTATCTCTGATATCAGCACTAAGTCTTATTCACTGCTTTCAAAAGTAAACTTTTCACAGTGTTTATTTCAAGCTGAAAGTTGTATTGACTATATTTTCAGAACTCTCTCGTCTCTGAAGGACATTGCCTCTCTCCAGACCGTACAGTCCAGTACCGGGTACTCCAAGGTAAATCGGTCATCAGTCTTCATGATATCGCGTATACAGGAACAGGTTGATAGTATGTTGTGTAAAGAATTGCATATGGACATTGTAAGAATTGTGTTTTCAGATGGGACGAGCTTTCACTCGCCGGTTATTCCAAACATGGATCAAGGACCATCTGATGCAGAATCCGTTTGGAATCTCAGCCTGTATAGCCTCCGGCACGAGATTATCATGGCCATTTGCAGGTAAGAAGAGTAGTCTCCCCTGTGTATACAAGATCTGTCGCCTTGGTATTCTCAAAACTTTGTATTTTTATTTCTTATATCCATGGATATTATTCTTTTTGATGATTGAGCTGTGGTGAGTTCAGGCGTCGCTACTTTTCACTACAAAGTACTATGTAGTGCTACGGAAGCCGTTCAGCCAGCATATGTAGTACTACTTTTCACTACGGGTTTGGACCCTGTAGTGTTTTGTAGGAAAGCCCAAAGCAGGAAACCGTTCAGCCAGCCACTACTTTGTAGAAAAGTAACATTATATAGTGTAGTGAAACACACCCCAGTATAACATTTTTAAATTGACATGTAATCTTCTGCAATAAGAGCACAAAGAATTGTGTACTGTGAGAGTTGACACCCAGTGTGTGTGTAGGAGAGGACTGCCACAGTGAAGGTAGTGTACACAGCAAGCGAGGAAAGATTGCAACAAACGCCAACATTATTCCCAGGGAGCATCTCAAAGGGTGAGTCATTGTGACACACAAGGTATCTTAATTATTTCAGTAATGCAGGTTTAGTGATTTTATTTTTGGTTAATAATAATAATAATGTACACAAGTATTTTGCACCAATTCCTCCTCTGGAAAGTGCTCATAGCACTATACTATTACTGATTTAAATACATGTATATATTTTTGGCATTACTATTTGTTATAAATAAAAATTACATTATGGCAGCCACATTTCATTTTACCCCTCAGTATCAAAAGTAAATCTAGAACATACCAATGACCATAGTACTTTATCAATATGATTGATTGCTACCAGCAGTTGATGAGATGTATATTTCAGCAACAAGATGATAATTATGAGTCAAGTCAGCAAGGAAACCATTGCCAGGGTGAGTCGCTCATCATTCTATGTCATCATTCTATGTCATCATTTTATATCATCATTCTATGTCATCATTTATGTTATCATTCTATGTCATAATTCTATGTCATCATTCTATTATCATCATTCTATATCTTCACTCTATGTCATCATTCTATGCCATCATTCTATATCATCATTCTATATCATCATTCTATGTCGTTATTCTATGCCATCATTCTATATCATCATTCTATGTCATCATTCTATATCATCATTCTATATCATCATTCAACAGGGCTGCATTGTGGCTGCAATACACATCTCTACGAAGTGCTACATAGTGCTACAGTAGCTGTTCAGCCAACACATGGTAGTACTATGTAGCACTACTTTTTACTTCGCTTTTTGAGCCCGTAATGTTTTGTAGGAAATAGTAGGAACACCCAAAATATCATCTAGCCAACCACTACTTTGTAGAAAGATAGCATAGTGTGGTGTAGAGAAATGTATTGCAGCCTGAACGCACTCCAGGTTAGTGATAACATAGGTATATATGTGACTGTGACCATTTCAGAGTTCGAACACGCTGGAGCTGAGCACGGTGAAGATCCACCGATGTCACTACTCCTTCCTGTACCTGCTGTCTCCACTCAGGTCAACACAGCTTGAAAAAGTCATTTTTTCCAATTTAGTTAATATTAGATTCATTCATATTTCTGACTTATTAAACAAAAAGATGTACTGACACCAACTCCAGATGATCTTTCATGAAGCCTACTATAGTATTAGCCAATCAGATCACTTCTGATGACAAGTGGATTGTACCTGTGACATATCGCATGTACTATTATCAACCTTCCTCGCCAGTCCATCAGGCCACAAAGAACCGGGACTCAACTGCATGTTTATTCCTGGTTTGATTTCCTATATGTTAGCTTCCACTAAAGGTCAGTGAGACAAATTCCTTAATGGGGTGTCTTTAGATCTTGATGCTGGAGAGTAGTGGGAGATTTACCGTTACTTATGTTGACCTGGATGTGACTGTCTGCAGGTCGGTGACGTTGGAGAAGTGTCGCAACACCACGGTGGTGCTGGGTCCGGTGGAGACGTGCGTCCATCTCAGCAACTGTGACAACGTCACTGTCATCGCCTGCTGCCGCTCCATCGTCGTCAGGTAAACATAAACTTGTGTAGTATCCCAGGAATATCTTGTTGTAGAGTATTTTAACTGATGTGTCCGTCAACTGGCCATAAGGGTTAACTTTTGTAATATCCCCAACATTCATGATGCAGACCGTTTATTTAACACTTGATGTTCTAGTGGCTGTACATTGTGTACATTGCATTTACTGACTCCGTCACGACCCATTCTGCTGAGCGGCAACGATACGATAATTCTCTCCCCATATCACACATTCTACCCACATCTGGAGGAGCACATGGCCCGCGTGGGCATCTCAGAGGCCCTCAACTTGTGGGATGACCCGCTATGTGTGGGTAAGTTGTCACATATAGTCCATTCCTGCATTGCCTGGAAGGATGGAAATGATTACTGTAATAGAAAGATAACAATTGTTCGCAAGTGGTGTTGAAACAATAATTAATTCATGGCAAGAACATATTTCTATGGCCCACCATCAGCTTTCGTCTGTAAATACTGTTTCAAATCCCTGGTTTCAGGTCCCGATCACAGAGAAGACACTCCTATTTGGGAACTTATGTCTGTACAAGAGTTCTTCCCCTTTACTGTGCCATTCGAAATGGAGGGACCAACAAAGGTTTGTGTCACGGTGTCAGGATATCGTCTTGTTGTAAGGCTACCCTTGTCAATACCATTGCTACATCCTGACATCTACAGCCTGCATATACAGTTCATGTCCGTGTTTCAGTGTATCCCCGGAGGACTGCCCAGTCGCTACCAGAAGGCTGTCGGTCAGAGGCACAAGGAGATTGACCGGTGGCAGCGGATGGTTAAAGACGCAGGACTGACCCGAGCCCAGCGCAGAGAGTTCCAGTCCCTGGTCGAGACGCGCTTCCATGTGAGTGGCTGTCAGTGCCATGTCTAATGTAGATGGTACTGTACACACATGTCTAATGTAGATGGTACTGTACACACGTCTAATGTAGATGGTACTGTACACACATGTCTAATGTAGATGGTACTGTACACACATGTCTAATGTAGATGGTACTTTACACACGTCTAATGTAGATGGTACTTTACACACGTGTCTAATGTAGATGGTACTGTACACACGTCTAACCATACTGACAATACTACATTGGTAACTGATCATCACGTATGGGTGAAAGATTCCTGCTGTGACATAAAACAACTCACTCACTACAACAGAATTTATTTGTCTGCAGGTGTGGCTGTCTGAGACTGGACACAAGAAGGAGCTGGACAGTCTGGTGCTGCCACTACAGTCTCACGGTCACAGTCACGGTCACGGTCACAGTCACAGTCACAGTCACGCCTCCTCTAAGAGTTGACAGTCTCAGTTCACAGATATCTTCACAGTGCATGGGGCAACAGCCGTGGTCACAGACAAGACATTTCATTGGCTGACTGGGTAGATGTGTGTAGAATAATAGATGACCTTAAACAAGGTCAGAGATACATACCATTGTGACCGTTATCAGTTGTCATGCTCAGAAATGCTAAGAAAAACCTGATCGTTTGTCTTCTCCGATTTACAAATGCATTTACAAGAAATCGTATTTTGCACAAGACTTGCACACATGTATTTCTGGTACTTTGTGACAACATTAGCATGTTGAATGTTTTTATATTTTAACAATCATTAAATACATCCGTCCATTAGAAAGCTTTGTATACAACTTGATTGTACAGAAATAAATTATTCTTGAAGATATAAAAAAAAGTGTTTTCTAATGTACCTGAAGCCATCATGTTGCCATGAGATAGAACAGAAGACAACTTTGAATCAATATTTTTGCATTTTTATTGATAGAACTTTAAATATTTAATAACAATGTGTGCTATAATTAACATTTCCAAAATAGGCACATATAAATAAAATCTGATAGAATTGCAATACAGAAGGTTTTCCCGATAAAGAGAGGCTATGGTCAGGTCTGCCAGGAGAGACGCAACAGAAATTCAACACTCCTGAAGTCGACTCGTAAAACCCATAGGGTCATCTCTGAAAGCAGAGGGACAGTTTTCAAAACATTGTCTAGAACAGAATCATACATTTCTCCATAACACAATACCATTGTGAGAATCTGTTAGCAATGTTAAAATCCTAATTACCTATCACTTATATACTGCAGTTGATTTATAGATTTTGAGATCTCCAATTAACACTATAGATTTCTATGGAAGGATTCCTACAGTGCTATACCAGTATTCTTCAGCATTAACCACTCCAGTGCTGACAGCTGCCAAATGTCGTGTTATTATGGAGATATTTGACTGTAATCTTACTTGATTTCGGACGTTTTGATGACTTTCCCATTGGCCATCAATTCCGCTGCTTGAGACACGATCGGGTCGTATGCCAGACTGGCAACAGCTACCACATTATCCCCTCTGCACAAACAATATGTGTTGTAGGTAACAAGAAGATAGGAATCTATTTCAACTGAAATAACACTACCAATTTTCAGTTCTCTATACAATTTGCTATGAGAAGCACAACTGGAGTTGTCTAACTTTGTCAGTTTACAGCAGAGCCGCGTTCAGCCAACAATACATATCAATACATATATGTATGACTACGCGAGCCGTTCAGCCAGCAATCTGTAGTGATATGTATGCATACATTTCAATACGGGTTTGAACTGCATATTGTTTTGTATGAAAAACCAAACCATGAAGTTAATGGACGCATGTGCATACCGATTTCCTGCTATTTTCCTACTAATTCATTCATCAAACTACTAGATGTAGAGAAAAGTATTGTATGTATTGTCAGCTGAACGCAGCCCAGGAGGAACACTTCAATGCCTGGGCTGTGTTCCGGCTACAATACATTTCTCTTCGGTGCTACATTGCACTACAGTAGCCGTTCAGCCAACACTACTTTTTACTTTGGCTTTTTCGGCTGTAGTCTTTTGTAGGTAATAGTAAGCAAACCTAAAGCATGAAGGGAATGGACGACGCATGCACAAACTGATTTCCTGCTATTTTCCTAGGAAATCGTTCAGCCAGCCACTACTTTGTAGAAAAGTAGCATAGTGTAGTATAGTGAAATGTATTGCAGCCTGAACGCAGCCCTGTTGTGCAAACTGTGGATACTGGCTGGAGCTGACAAAGCTAGGATACTGAATGTATTCTGTCATCACAGCATCAGAGTGGTTACATCTGTGAATATTGATACCGGAATCCCATGGTGTGCTGGCACTCAGGACATCTGGCTACAAAGATCCTGGCAGAGTGTTCCTGTCTTGCAGTATAAAATACACAGAGAATATTCATAGGCTAAGAATTTACTTACTTTGTATAGAAAACAGCAAATTTTGGAACAGAGAAATCTCCATGAATAATGATGTCATCATAGCCTGCCCCGTAGCCTGCAACATTTGTAAATAACTCGCAGTCACCACTAGAACTGAAACATGTTGTCCCATCCCACAAGTGGTGAAAGTCGGTAGCATTCATCTGCATAGATTTATAGAGAACACTCTTGTTATACTGTACAACAAAAGAAAGGCTCACCTGTGTAGCGAACACTCTTGCCATACTGGACAGTCCAGAAGTAGGGAACACTACGTAATTCTGTTTTCTTCCCCAACATATTTAAGGCAGCTGTATGGCCTTCAAAAAGATATAATGAAATTAGTTTTACACGAGTAAAGTCAAGAGTTTTGATTGATTGATTGATTGGTTGATTGAATTAGTGCTTAATGTCAGTGGGAATATTTCACCGTTATGCAACAAACTCCGACAAGAGGTTCAGCTACTATACAAAGACCTGTCCACTGTTGGAGTACTTGCCATGTTGGTGGGCCATCTGCCAGTGCTGGATGTTGGCCTGTTTGTCATCGGCCAGAAACAGCGGAAACTCCACGATGTCTCCGCCCGCATATATCCCTGGAATGTTTGTCTGCAATGTCTGGAATAATACAACAATCACTTGACAATCAGCATACAACCATTTGACATTGTGGAATTCATACACAAGGAAAGTAGTCCTGGCAATTTACTGTGCACACAACATCCAGTCGTCAGCTAGATCGGTGCAATAGCCAGTCAGCAAGTAGATCTCACATAAACTGCATCACATTCAACCCTTGATTGGTTTAACCCCTTTGTCTGGCGTGTATTGTCGTCAGGACAAGACAGTCCTGCATCGGTGTCGTATTGGTCATGCATATTTTACACATTCATACATTTTAAAAGGCGAGGATAGGCCT
>JAUTBT010005679.1:0-26630 GCA_032361225.1 Lepetodrilus schrolli
CTGCGTAACAGGTCACGTCTCGGACTGCGTAACAGGTCACGTCTCGGACTGCGTAACAGGTCACGTCTCGGACTGCGTAACAGGTCACGTCTCGGACTGCGATTGTTTCCCGTTGTGATATATAAAGTGTAATATTATCGCTGTTACCATATTGAAATATATATGAAATTCAATATGACATTACTTCAACAGCGTTTTAGAACACCCAAAATGTCTTGTTTGTTTTTCACCGGCGAAATAATATTAAGATAATGAAATCGATGACGTCTGTGATGAAAAATACTATTAATAATTATTCATATCAGAATATATAATGGATTATTTAATTAATATGCACCATTATATAAATCATATACTGATAGAATATTTATCGAAAAACAGGTATATCGCGAGGAACAAGAGAACGGCCATGCGCCATTGGTACATTAAAGAGTCATGGTATTCTGGCTAAAACCACATTCACATTGGTATGTAGATGACCTTCAATACATTAATTGTCTATCAGATAAACTTATTTCATGGACATTAACTCCAGAAATTCGGTTTCTCCTATGTCCTGCATTGCACTCCAATTGGAAGCATTGGGTGCCTGGATGAAGGCCAAGACTGTTATATTACTTGTGCTACCACGCTGTGCTGAGCCTGTGTCTCTCTACAGTCAATGCAATACCACTAAAATAAAAATCCTAGCTCAAACCACAGTTTAAATTCGTTAATTAAATCTACTTTAAGTCCATCGATGTTTTTGTAAAAACGTTTTGTTTGCTTTTGAACAATTGGTCAGGGCATAAACTGATCAGACATTTGCAGTTGGCGGCTTTCTGCAGATTCTTCTGCGGTCTGTCAGTCTAATTATGGTAAGGACTTAAGAAGATCCGCTGTCTCAGCTTATTCACAAATATTTGGGAGGATAACCGCCAAGCCTGCTTGATGGTGAGCAGCTAATCTGCTTGTACAGGTGTTTAAACAGACCCAGATGGTCAATACTTTCATGAAATTTCCTATTCACAACTCTCAAATTAGGTACTCAATCGTACGGATTCCTTCCAAATGCAAATGATTATTTCACTAAAGTCCACCCTCTTTCAACGTCACAATGATGCCAGAATGTTCGACAGTACCCAGTTAGAGAGGATTAATGTCCACAGATGACCTTTCACTACTCAGGTGTTTCTGCATCCGGGTTCCATGTGATGTTATTGCACTGCAATCTTAGCAACATCCGGGTTCTTTACATTATGTTCAAATTCTCTAATTCCTGTTTCTTGTTGAATTGAAAATTCTTGAAAATTAATATTATCTTAAAGTGGCAAGATAATTTTGCAAAAGTCAAAGGTTACTAACATTGTAATATATTCCAATACAACTATCTTTTTCAGATAAATATGATTCTGTTTCCCTTGTTAATATTTTGTTTAAAAAGTATATGTATATAAAAAATGTAATATTGCATGCAATTTTAATTTAATTTAACGTACCGGAGTAGTATGAAATTAAGAAATGGTAATAAGTCAGTTTATAACAATATCCCGGCTATTCTACATGCCTAAATTTGTCATAATGTACATGGATAAGTGGCCCCATTATCATGCCCTGTTAATAGCCTTGTAAGGTCAAATGCAATTGGTGCTATGAAACTCCATTCACTTCATGATTTATTGACAACAACAGATCTGTAAGTGAGTAAATAGTACCAGTATCCGTATCTATATGACCATGATATTATAAGTGTGGATGTACTTGTATTTAAGTGTCACAATTACAAGGTCATTACACGGTCATTGCACGGTCATTACATGGTCATTATATGGTCATTATAAAGCCGCCAGATGACCTTGTATACAACGGTGGGTGATATTCTACATGTCTCAGAATTAAATGTTTTTTTTCTATTTTTTTAGATTGGGAAAAGGAGTGGTGGAAGGGGGGGGGGGGGTCATTTCACTAACATTCAACGTACAGTCGGCATAGGACTTCATATAGAACAATTAACTCTACATACTTATGTTATGGCAATTAAATACATATTATCTATAATCTTGAATAACACACCTCGTTATATAACATCATTAGTTAAATGCACATATGTAATTCACATATCTCATTAAGAACAATGATAATCAACAATAATAATGACAAGATAATTACGTATCTATTCATAACGAAAGGTTAGGCATTTTTATCGTTCTTTTTAACCCTAAAAATGTCGCCTAACACAAGAATTCATAATGTATTACTATTAATGTTTCACATGGCATGTTGTCACAAGATTACAACAAAATATTAATAATAAGGCGATACTAGTTGTTATCTTAAGTCTGAGGAAGGATTAGTAACAAAGTGTTACCATAAACCTCTCAGCGTAAACCCACCGTCTTGTTATCTCTGTTTCGCGTTGGTTCTAACGGAACATCAGTTCTGTTGGTCATACATAGTTTGATTATTTCATTGGCCATTCCTGTTGCATTGGTTAAAGCTCTATTATTTAGACTATGATTGAGCATGCATTTTAGTTACATTTCTTCTGGTCGACACAATGTTTGTACTAGTCTATATTTGACTTCCACACCAGCGTGTGTCGACAAAGACGTGGTTTGAACATTACTGACAAATTCCGGTTCACAGAACTGTGTCACTGGGTGTTTGTACACGGATTTATTATCATGAGTGCTTAGTTATGATCTGCTACAGCTATGCTCCGAATAATGTAAACAAAACATTGCACAACATAATGATTGCTTTCTCTGTATGGTTTGCATAGGCGAAGACTCGTTGTTTAATTCAAGAGTATCCGGATATCTTTTTATTATTTTTTAGGTTTATGCGAATTAGATCATTTTGAGATTGTTCTAGTGTTCATATCTGTTATATTGGATCCTAATATAGATGTCCTTCTGGCCAAGCGGGGTTAATGCATTGATTACACCTTTTGTATTAGGTCATTTGTATTGCATTATTGTGACATTATTTCTAAGTTGTGGTGGCATTTGTACTCTTATGTTAAAGCCAGGCCCCGAGATTACTAAACTTTTTTTAGTACGATTTAATGCTCAAGCTCAAAACTTATATGGGGATTTGTGAACAAAACTTTGAGTTGAGCATGGAATCGTACTCAAGAAAGTTTCGTAATCTCATAATATCTGTACTGTTGACGAATCAGCCTCCTCAGTGTGGACAACAAAACTACTTTATCTATATTTCTTCGGAAATTAACGAATTAGTGGGATGCTATCAATTATCAAATACATATTTGATAAACCAGTGCTAATTTCGAAACAATTTGATATTGCAGTTGAAAAAGTAAAAATTCGTTGATTCCATTGGAATTATATGTTTGAAAACAATTAATATCAATGGCAATCACATTAGCTTCGTGGAGTGAATTAAAGAAATGGCTAACACCATGATAGACAATCTTTTTGTTATTTCCACCCTGATCTGTCATTTAATCGGGTTCGATTCCCGGTCGCGTCATACCAAAAGACGTTAAAAAATTGTACTTGTTGTTCCCCTGCTTGGCACTCAGCATTAAAGGGATAAAGCAAGGACTGGTCGGCTCGAGTCAGTATACTGTGTCTGAGTGGGGTATTCATGTTCTATCTGCGGCATGATATACCTCCAAGTGAGCCAGTACTATAAAAACTGGTGGGAATCCAGACTAGTACAAGCGGTACATATGCATGCAAACCATGATGTGAGTGAACACATCTTGAAAGTGGCTTTAAACCCCAAATCAACCAATCACAGATCTTCATGTCCAGGGCCTGTCAGACTTCTAGCAACTCATATTCAGGTTCCTTTTCTTTGTGATGAAGTGTACTAAGAGTACTTACTGTGCTCTATGTTTGTTCATCTCACTTTTACCAGTGCATGCTCTATGCTAACTCCTATCTGCTCTGTTCTATTAGTAACTCTCCTAAACCGGTTACATTTGTTTTCCAGAGCTGACAAGACACTGCAGAATCTCGTGTATAAGTTGGTCCCCAGATTGTATAAAAGTAAGTCAACGTTATCCCGCTTAGAAATAATGCATCAGTAAAACAACACCTGATTGTTGCTAATTGAAAATGTTAAAGTGTGCGTCTTTATGTATTTCTTGAATTAAGGGCAATTACGTTCTTTCAATGAACTATTGCTTCTCATTTCTCTTTGCCATCTAATTAAAATATTACTTTACCATATAAAATCAATAATGTATCCTTGCACAACATGTGGTAAAATTGAAGACTAGTTCAGGATTGATCGTTAAGCTGGTATTTTTTTCAGGCGAAATGAAACGTCGACGAGAGTACTATGCTGCCCACCCAACAGCAGGTATTAATTTACGTTGGCATTAATTTACGTTACGTTGGTATTAATTTACGTTAATATATACTATCCTTTTCCTTTGTTCTGTCTTACTTCAGTTTTGTGCACACTGTCCGAATTTTCTGCCAATGTCCCGGACTTACATAGCTAGTTTTCTGATGCGTTATGGAGGGATCACCTTCTCCTACTTTTATGAAAAATGTCAATCTCACGCAGTCTTTTCATATGATTTTGTGATCTTCTGCTTCTATTAATTGAATACACTATTTCTTTTAATACAGTAGTTGTCAATCACTTTAATGGAAGTCAATTGTAATGAAACTGTAAATAGTTATGCTTTTTGAACAGAGGCCATAAACTAGCAGCGGTGGTCCTTGCATTCCTTTAGCTAACCTGTCTGTCTGCCTGCACAGGTGCGCCCAAACCCCCCAGCGAGGCCAGAGGGGACGAGATGGCAGAGCGATTCATCTACACATCGGACGAGAACATCAGCATGTCCCTAGAGTATTGTCAAGAGTAAGTGTCCAGTCTGTGTAATAGTAAGTGTCCAGTCTGTGTAATAGTAAGTAAGTGTCCAGTATGTGTAATAGTGAGTGTCCAGTCTGTGTAATAGTAAGTGTCCAGTCTGTGTAGTGTCCAGTCTGTGTAATAGTAAGTGTCCAGTCTGTGTAATAGTTTGTGTCCAGTCTGTGTAATAGTAAGTGTCCAGTCTGTGTAATAGTAAATGTTCAGTCTGTGTAATAGTAAGTGTCCAGTCTGTGTAATAGTCAGTGCCCAGTCTGTGTAATAGTAAGTGTCCAGTCTGTGTAATAGTCCAGTCTGTGTAATAGGTCGTCGCAAATGGTTGAACAAATTGTGTAATAGGAGCTGTCCAGTGGTCAGCGTAGGTCATCAGCAACGGGAGAAGTTAATCCGTTTATTTCATGGCTAACCGCTCTTCGTTTCATATACTGGATGGTTTTTTAAAAATGTATTAGTTGAGATACAAAAAAAGTTACAAATTACTATAGTCTGGCAGGTAATGTTACAAACCTCTGTTTAGTACGGTCACTCAACAAATATTTAACGCAGGTCATCCAGATTGTGTACAGTGCTAGGGTATACCCTACCCAAATTACAACTTCGTAGATAGCAGAATAAAAATTCTGTCTATTTAACCTATTACGATTTTACTTCACACCTTTGCTAAATATGCGGAGGGATGTCGATCTGTCATGTAACAACGATTTACATATTGGAACACCAATGACAATTGATCACATGAGATGCATCAATCAATAACAAGGGCCATCTCAAAAGATATTTAAGCAAGGAAATTTGTGTATATTGTATCCCCGGGCCCAACGAATCTTCTGTATTGCACAACTGTCATACATTCTGAGAGTCCGCATCCTAAGTTAATTTTGGAACTGGTTGGGTAAACGCATATCCTAACAAGGTCCCAAATTTGAGTGACCTGCGTTAAATAGGTTTTGAGTTACGGTACCAAACAGGGGTTTGTAACATTACCTGCCAGAATATACAGGGATTAGTTTTTCTTAATTTTGATTATTCATATTATCAAGAGTTAAGTATTCAATAAGTTATTTACTTGTCTTTGGCGAGCAAAATGTACAAATAACAATTACTTGACATCAACTATAGTATTTACAATGATAAAATAAAACGTAGTCCATTCAGAAATACTTGAGGTTTCTATTTTACAAATGTGTAAAATGAGATCCATTTTATCAAAGCGTATCGTGTAACTGACAATATAAAGTATCGTTGGATGTATCGTCTAGTTTAGTAATTTATGTTATAAGTTATGATCCTTGGTCTTGTCAGTACCAGCCGGTGCTCGCATGTTTACTGCAACATTCAGCGCTACGGATGTTGCTGGTTTCCTCCTGCCCTAAACTGACAAGTCGTGATGAAGTGAAATAATTTTGAAAGCGATTTAAAACCCCAATCAAAAAAAAAATTAAAATCAAAAAAAATATTATATATATATATACGATAATATGTAACATTAGTACAGCTCGTTTTTATTTTCATTACCTGAAGAAGCTTTTAATCAGCCTCCATGTGGGGCATGTTCAAGTTGCGCAACTTCCGCTCAGAGTGCTCTATACACACTAACATCCGCCCAGAGTGGAGGAAAAACGCAATTACAATATTAAGTTTGGCTTCCGTATGTCATTCACTGTCAAAAGAAATAACATAATAAAATCATTGATTTTAATCTAGCATATTTAGCTTTTAACTTAAGTACGAGTGTAAATGTTGCGAAAAGGCACGCATTGGTTTTCACTATGTTGCATATTTTAAACTTGGATAATGTGACGGCTGTAGGCGTGTATGAGATGCTAATAAACACGTGACTCTCTCACCATTGTTGATAGTTAGTGCAGTCATGAATAGTGTATCCTTGTAATTTATCTGAAACAGTAACCTACACATTTGCACATTTTATTACCAGAGGAATTCCCGACCCTGAAGTGTTGCGACGAATGAGACATGAACACATTAAGAAAGGAATTTCCAGTCCCAAGAATGGCGAGGTAGGTCATAGGAAATGTTTGAAAATAACTTCTGTAGGACCCATGTTGGTCACTAATCATGGCGAATAGCGCCAGTTGTGCGTATTTACCGCAATCATGATCTATTCAATGAGCTATATCTTCTTTCTTTCAGAAGAGAGACATTCGCTATTTGCAATGTCCGGCTGCAGTGACAGTTGGTCATTTGAAGAAGTTTGTTAAATTGAAATACGACTTGCCAAATACTTACCAGGTAATTATTGTTAAAACAATATTGAATTTTCATGCCATGAAATATTGTTCACTGTATTATCTTAAAACACTTGTGTTTGCTACCTTTACATACCCTGTGCCACTGATGCTGTGTCCTGTTATGACAGTTATTCAGAGCCATAGTAAGATGAACATTATCCTGTTAAATAACTGAATGTTGAACAATATACATCGAAATGTGGATGTACGACCATTTATTCATTGAATCTAAATGTGTGTTTCGTTAAACATCATTGCAATTGCTATACGCAGTGGTATTTATGAATGTAGCTGGTTGACCGGCAGAGCAATAGAGCAGCTAGCTGACCAGTAGAATGTGTGAATGTTCCAGGTTGACGTGTTCCACACAGACGAGGCACTACAGGAGTACTATACGTTGATGGACATAGCGTATATATACACCTGGAGACGCGTAAGTGAAACACCAGATATAAATGTGTCCGTTTAGTGTCGGAACATCAACTATTGAAATAGTGTAGAACAATTTATAGCATCAACTATTTTATTGTAGCTTAATTGCACGGCTTCGTTGCATATGGGTAAAAGCTTCCAACAGCGACGTTAAACAATAATTAAATAACATGTATTAGCATCACACTAAATTGCATTGCATGAAGGTCTAACGGTAATGAACAAGAACACGTGATGACATCTCCATATTGGAATACCATAGGATGTTAACACATAACATAGGAAGTTAACACAATAACATAGGATGTTAACACAATAACATAGGAAGTTAACACAATAACATAGGATGTCCACCTCCAGTTAGGCCACACACCATGTCTTATGGACACATTTCTGTATTGACAGAGGGGACCACTGAGGCTGTTCTACACCATCTACCAGAGGCCACTGAAGCGACTCCACACCGAGTGCAGTAGGTCCATGTGCGACTCGCTGGCGGAGGTACCTAAAAAGACGATAAAAATGAGCCACAACGAATCTGACAAACCATCTGCCAAACAAGAAACATCGACTATTAACACTAAAGAACTTGATACCACCAAAGTGAAAGGCAAAACATCGGAGACATCAAGTGTTTCAAAATCGCAATCAAATGCAAATAAATTGACCAATCCACCACAAGAATACACTGCTTCCAAAGACTCTAGACCTAAGAAACAGCTTGACAGTAAAGCTTTCCAGAAACAATCCTCAGACACTAAAAGAAAAAATGATGGGAAAAAGGCTGTACCTGAAGCACAGAAGAATAATGTTGAAATGAAGAAAGCCTTACCAGAAACAAACAAGTTTACGAACGAGGCGAACAATCAAGCTGTCGAAGTGAAAAAGATAGAAGTGAAAAAAGCAGAAATGAAAAGATCTTCCACAGAACCGCGGAGAATTGAACCAAAGAAACCTCATTTAGAGGTGAAGAAAGCTCCTCAGATGGAAGTGAAGAAAGTGCCTCAGATGGAAACGAAGAAAACTCCCCAGATGGAAGCAAAGAAAGCTCCTCAGATGGAAGCTAAGAAAACTACTCAAATAGAAGCTAAGAAAGCTACTCAAATAGAAGCTAAGAAAGCTACTCAAATAGAAGCTAAGAAAGCTACTCAAATGGAAGTGAAGAAAGTGCCACAGATGGAAGTGAAGAAAACGCCACAGATGGAAATTAAAAAAGTATCCCAAATGGAAGTGAAGAAAGCGTGCCAAATGGAAGTGAAGAAGTTGCCCCAGATGGAAGTAAAAAAATCGCCACAGATGGAAGTGAAGAAATATCTCCAGATGGAAGTGAAGAAATATCCCCAGATGGAAGTGAAGAAGATTCAAGCTGACTACACAAGGATTGACAGTAAATTAGCAGAAAGGAAATCCACGGAGTTGAAGAAACACGTAGAACCAAAGAAGCCTGTACAGGTCGAACCAAAGAGGGTCAGTGAAAATGGAAAGACAGTTTCAGAGGTTAAGAAACCTCATTCAGTTGGCCGCAAGCAGGCAGAACCAAAAAAACTCTTAACATTGCCTCATTTGAACAAACAGAGAGAGCACAAGAAGCTCGTGCCATTGCCCAATATGAACGGACATTGCACTAATGGACACGGTGCCTACGACTTGACTAGAAACGGTATGGACGAGACTGGACTCTTTAAGATCCCTCGTCGTGATGAACCTCTGAATCTTGTCAAGGACAAAGGACCACCATTAAAACTTAATGGAGGATTTAATCCCCGGCCAAATAATGTGAACGTTGTGACCTAGATTGGAGCCTTCAGTGATAAGTTGACACATTTGGTTGTAAGTGACGTAGAGACTGTTACTTCATCTGGTGACGGTTACTATCTGAAGGACAGAAGTAGAAAACTGCATCCCTCCTGGCATGGATAACTATTGGAGTGATGCAGGATGGTATTTCGTGGATTGTGAAGACGGAAACACTGTGTACATATAACGTGTGAATGAAGAGTGTTGGTTCTGAAAAGAAAACGCATAGGATATAGTTGTTTTTACGACTGCGGGATATAGTGTGTGAGATCTTGTGTTCCTGGGATATCGATGTATATATTGTAGTGGTGTCTGTACTCGTGTTGAGGTGGAATCCTCGTGGCATTGCCTGACACCTGGACTAACCTGGTCTCGGTGCTGTCTGTAAGTACGGCTGACCGTGTATGACACGAGGCACTGTGTACGCTGTTCGTACGATAATGTACAGTATTTGTGTTGTAGGTCGATGGCCGCTCCTAAGTTATTCTGTAGGACTTAGTTCATCGTCTAGTGCTAAGGAAGTGATTTCCATGTTCTGGATTTATTTTTAAAACTCTGAATATTATTTTGAATGCATTCACGTTAAATGGATAACCAATTTCAAATTCATTTTGGATGGATGGATACAATTTTAACAGAGAAAGTTACTTTAGTAATATTTTGGAATATACCGAGGACAGTATACTTCTATGAAGAGAGTATACAACCATATACACTGGAATTACATTCAACGCTTCATACTGGAATTACTGTCATTTATCCAATCATTTATAGAATGCATATGTACATTTGTATACGTATTTCAATTCTTAGATGGAATATTATAGGAAATAAAGTATAATAATATTCGAAATGTCATTGTTGCTTGTTTTTTACTTATTTATACAAGATATCTTACAGTGGTAAACTGGTTAATACTAGGTACACGCTACACTTGTTTATTATTAAATAAACAGTATTAACACATTTTCAAAAAACAACAGTCTAGTCTTCCTCAATATGATTCCTTTCCTTGATAATCATGATAATGACAATTCTCCGGTAGAGTGAAATTTCTAAAGATGTAGTAAAGCTTTATCTTATCCGTTGTCGTGCGTTAAATATAGAAGAATTGTCTTTTAAGACCGTACACGTTCACAGCTAGCTTTCAACCTTATGGCAATATTATATGTTGCACTGGAAACTGCTGTACATATCGCTACCAAGTACAAGTTGTATGCCTTGTATTTCGATACATTACTTTTGAATGAAGAAGTTTGTTGAAACAGATAATGAATTAACGTTGATTATTTACTATTGATCACATGACATTACTTATACAAAAACTATTATACTTGATGTATAGAATATCTGAAGAGCAATCTGAATGCAGTTCAAGTTAACTACGCTATTACCTCACATTTCAGCCAGTGTTTTATATGACGATATCGAATTGTCACTTATTCCACCCGAAGCCTGGCCCTTATCTGTCCGTCCATGCCTAGGTAGCCTAGATGTGCCTCCATCACCGCAATGACCAGTAGCTTCCTACACAATAGGCATATCTCGCTGTCAATATAGCACCATTCATTATAAGTTATAACGGTATAGACAGTGCTTACGTATGTAGTAGACGAGTTGGACTTAAAAACCATAAACATTCACAGTTGCAATGTAGCAGGCATTTAAATATTTAACGCTACCCAACAATGTCTATAGGAACTTTCTAATATATATTAATTCTTGTATATCACCGTCATCGTCAAAAAGCAATGTTCCAGTAAGAATCACGTCTATACAAAGAACATTGGCGGATTAAATGACGGTAACTTACGTTCATCTTGTACACTAGTACATGTATCACTAGTTTGGCACGAAATGCATGGACACCCCTATTTGGCAGATTCTATCGGAATATACTTTATGGAATGAAAAAATATATACAAACTTATATTTCTTATTTTGTCTTACCTAACCAAAATAAAAATAAATCTGAATTTTGCATCTTTAATAAGCAAAACATCTGTTTATATAGATAGCTAGCACAAAATAGTTTAATGAAAACGTTCTATGTAGAGGGGCGATATCCAAAAGACGGAACAAGCAAAACTGCTCTCTAAATGTAAGTGCTGATGTACTTTTGGTCTTTCAGACGTCGCGCTTCTACGTAAAATAATATTTACTATTTGGTGATAGCTATATAAACAGATTTGGTTTTAGTAATGATGAAAACATTCTGAATTGTATCATTTGGTTAGGTAAGACAAAATAATATATTGAATTTTTATTTTATTTTTATAATTCCATGATATAATCTACCAAGCCGGGTTATCAATGCTTTTCATGCAAAACTATAACTGGTAATAGCCATTTTATTGAATAATACTAATGGTGGGAAATGACAATCTAGTACACTATCTGCAATTTCGTACACTATCGTACACCATTTACAATTTCGTACACTAGCTACAATTTCGTATACTATCTGGAATTTCGTACGGATCCAGTTCATCTTTAGAAACTGATTTCTGCAAGAATTATTTACGCATTGAATAAAATTATTGATTCGTGATGCCACTGTTTCTTACAATCACTCGACAATACGAACATACTGGAAATAGCTCATATTTCTCATTTCTAAAAAAAGAAATTTCCGGATGAAACCAACCTAACCCGACCTTCGAATACGTACTATGCATGTCAGTAGAAGAAAAGACTTATCGGGAACATCTTAGACATAAACAGCATTGGCGGTTGTAATCAGCACCATCCATGACTCGCAGCTTATTGTTATCAGCGACACAACAACAACAACAACAACAACAATAATAATATAGATTAATAAAGAAAACACATCTTTGGAGAATAAATCCTATGTTCTGTCAGCTTACAGCATGAAGCACGCCCCCTGTCAAGATAACGTTGGTATCGATTATTCCTCCGCATGGCTCTTGTCTATTGTCTGGTTTATTTACTGTAGGAAAGCACAACAAATAGACACACTTCCTATTGACAGCTCATTTTTTATCCTCGGAAAGTAGACACTATGTGACGGTAAGATTAAAGGCCATCTGGTATCCATATATACAGAAAGGTTGACTTGACAGTCTGCTACCAACTAACCATTATACTATCATCAAACACCGCGTGCCGTCTACAGAAACTTAAACAGCGCTAAAATTCACTTAGAAATCACCGACTATTTCACCAAACGATAGTCAGATTTAAGTCCAAGTTTGGTCATAGTTGCTTATATGACTAACAGATTTTTTTGATTTTTAATTGGGGTTCTCACGATTAGTTCACTTGACTAACAGAAGATCTGAGCTTATTTGTCGCAATATTAGTCCTGCACTAGGTTACTGGTCGCATTTCCCAGCACAAATTAACTGCCTGTCTTGATATATAATTACTATTGTTACAGCAAACATATAGTAGACACATAGTACCACCCATTTCTGTGAGAATTAATGTATTCATAGTACTCTGCATGCATTGCATGCCTGTAGGTATATATGGATTGATTTACCAGCATATCAAATAGCATTATCCTACTTCAAACCATGTTATTGATCAAACCACGAGTACAGAATGTCATCATAAAATACGAAATATGGATAAGATCCAAAAGAAAACCAATTAGTTCTCGTTTTGATATTTGATAGCTTTCTATAGTCATTACCTAATTAGACTAATGTACAGCTACTTTAAGCGTACATTGTACATTGGAAATAACATAATTTTTGTCTAATTGTTTTGACAAACTAAACTACACAGAAATCCTTTCCATCGCGAGTATCGCTAACCACTCTTTTTAGTATTAAAGTGCCCAGAACATAACTACACCAATTAGTAGACCTCCGTGTTCGTCCTCTGGATATCAATACAGTTATTAGGCTATTTGTCTTATAACTCAATGTCTTTGAAACTTTTATGAATTGGTTCATTTTAACATTCATTTCCGCTCCAGTTAGAGGGGTGCATATCCCCGAGGACACCAATATATGCTTTAAATGGAACAAAGATATTGTTTCTGTTAAGTGTCATCATGGCCATTTTCCCAATAAACATCCTTTAGCTCAAATGCATCCATTTCCAAGTGAATTTCCGCACTCCTTCAAGATGAAACATTCTTATCAGTACAGTGGGGAGTCTAGCGGCTTTAGACAGAATCTGGATATTCAAATTTTAATGCAGGGAGCCCTCCCGGAGTAGGGCTATTCCACTGTGAATTGCGACTAATTAAGATCAATTGTCCCTCGTCTTTATCGAAGAAGGCCGGGATTTACCGATTGAGCACGTTTCTACCCAGACTCCGCGAACAAAGACTCCCTGAGAGTCTTAGTCGTGAGAGCAGACCATTGCTAGCCGCCATTGTCAATGGAACGGGTCCTCAGTCGACAGCAGAGCGGGCCTCGTTGTCCGCAAATAGGAATAAACTCTATAATTACAGTCGAATCTGAGCGGAGGAATCATCTATCAAACAGACGAGGAGATCACAATACCCAGAAAGCGAAGAGCTTTTTGCATAATGGCCTTCGCAGTGTTCAAAATAATAACCCCTCCCTCTGCTCACGTGCTTTGTAAATCTTAGAAACAGATGCCATCGGAGGGTCAATCATGCGGAAATATTACGCGCATGCGCCCTTGACGACTTAGGGTGGTCGAAAACGTGAATGTCCGGCGGTCATAAATCAAAATGGTGATGGATTCATTTCCACGGATCTCTTGGTTCGCCAGAACGAAATGCCATAAACGTTCCGCTTTGGAAATACATCCGATTCGTTGGATTGAGTCTGAAACTAATCAATAGCAGTTGCAGTTTGGGGTGAAAGGTCGCGATGCACCGGCAATGGAAGATCCTTCAGCGCGAATAAAAATTATTTATGGAGTGTATAAAAGTAGCGCCCCGCCGTGAAGTGTTATACTACACTAGGGTGACCCCCCTCTGTACACAGAGACTTGGGTCGGGGGAGTGACTGCGCATCTACGTTAGCGCATTGGCGACATACGCTGAGGGTATAAATCACCTTTTGCGGCAGTTATTAAATTGTGTCGAGCTATCTAGACATGTGCTATATGACTTCCACTTACTGATAATAACCTCAGCTTAAATATGTCAGCGGTATCTCTTTGATGTTGCAATGTTGTCTCACAAACTGGATTCTTCAAACTTTTGAATACTACCACGCTTGATATCTTCTAGTAGAGCTATACGGCAAGACAATACGCGGGTACATCTCATGGCGACACGGAGTGATAATATGATAAACAAACCCTTTAAAATGCTTCTACTGAAAAAGCTACTATTGAAAACAATAACTTGTGTGTATCTACCAGAATAGACGCATTCATGTGAGAAAATGTTATTACTCAACATGTCATGAAACTGACTATTCGTGGGCACAATAACTACAGACTGAAATAGAATAGTCCATTATACTATTTGGTGTTATCTTCGTATGAAAACAAAGCCATGTTTTTTATTTAATCATAATACCTATTAAGCAACCAATAACACAAATGTAATTCATTGAAATAAACGAAATATTCCCAAACCAGGCACATCTATTGCAGAATTATAAAATACGAACAGCTTGCATTAGAGATATTATGGATGGTCTATTCTAATTAAATACATTTTACGTTTAATGAGCAATTAAAAATGGCAAACTCAAAATTCCGAAAAAAAATACAATAGTTATCTATTTGAAAATAACAACGTGTCCATTTCAAAAGTCTCAAGTATTACGTTTACATCGCATTAATATTATTTGAACCATATCAGATAGCCCGACATAGAAATAAATTCACACATGGAATACCTCACAACATGCTTCGAATCTTCACAACATTTCAAATACATGAAACCAGGTTATTCTTTTTTTTTTTAACAGGACCCTTTCATAGCTAATGATTAAATTTGTCATAACCTGATAAAAGTTTACCATTTCCTATAGCACGACCCAAACCCACGTCTACTAGTACATGCCATAATTCGTATACAGGTAATAGAACTGGTGACACTTATGGCGCTCTCTGGTGATAGACATGGGTCAGATAGATATACCGCGTGCAGCGTGAACAAATATGCGTGATGCAATTTACACCTGTTTTAATATTACCGTGTACATTTTATGTATGTACACCTTTCTGGAACTTAGATAAACGATATTTATCTTTCTTTCTTTCTAAACATAATTTCCATCTGACAACAAAATTACATTAGTACAAGTTACATTAGTACAATTTACAGAAAGTAGGGAAGATAAGGAGTATATACTAATATAATATTAACTATTGTCTAAGAAATTATATTCTTATTTACACGTAATGAGAATGTAATATTATCTATTGTCTAACAGTCAGTGTTCAGTAACTTCTAACTTTCCGATAATGCAAAACTATTTAATTTTATTATCGTGATTTCACGTAGTTAGATTGATAATAATATTCCTCATTCATTTTATTTTGACTAAAAATATGTTTAAACCATTATTATATACTAGTGCATGCACTATTATTCTCCTCATAACAAATTCCAAACGACATAAATTTTTCCACGGGTAAAAGAGTGAATAACACTGTTTATAAATGTGCATGGTAAACATAATAATACAATTAATACAAACAAAATATCAAGATGGGTTTATGAAATTAAGGGTTTGCGATATTCATATGCACACTAGATGAAAAACATGATGATTCCAATGTCGTTACTGCAGACCACTAAATACAATCTAGAGATTAGTCCACGAAAAATATTGTTCCGGTAAATACATTTTCCTATTGTGAACACACCTAAAAGATAATGGAATACATTTCCAATGAAATTTACATTACATTGTTTCCTACTAGACCACACTTACTTAAGAATGAATGAATCCAATGATTTTCTACGCCATGCGATGCGTTTTTAAACAGCTACATCATACAACATGTTTGAGAGAGTCATATTTATGACAAAAATATTCTTTTAAATAGTTGTATTGTCAATGACAGTATTCCTACCATGCTCTCCATAACATATACCCCAAACTAGCAATAATGTTTGTATTCTAGCACTTGAAAGAAACCCACACGTTATATTTCGTATTTTTGTAAAATGGCGTTGAAGACGAATTACGTGTATATGCAATACTGTTCCACCTATGATGATTTGTAAAGCTGTATCTTATCAAGGTTAAAGGTGTTATTCTATAGTTCCTATATTTGTTCCTTTTAATAGTTGACGAGAAGTTTGGTGTAATTTTAGGCAATATATTAATTGTTGTACACACTAATCCGACACCTAAAAGTTGTTATATACAAATGTTAAATAATACACTCTCTCTCCCCCTCTCTCCCCCTCTCTCTCTCGCTCTCTCTCTCTCCCTCTCTTCCCTCCTCTCTAAATAAATAAATAATATAAAATGGTTTTCTAATTGTGATCGTTTTATTCTGGCTGCGATTTCTGGAAATTTTCAACCAATCTCAGACTTAAATCTTAGCCGTTGCTCAACAAATCACGTGTTCTCGAAACTCAATAGTAAAAGTATAAACTAAACAATCAAGTACATGTACTTTTAGAATTAGTTTCCTACCTGACTAACTACACTGTCGTAACTAACACATGGCAGATATTGGAATATCAGTCTCAGTCTCAATTTACTTAACCTAATATTGATTGGTATAATATTAATATTCAAGATGCCACTAACATACAATATTTTATTTTGAGGACTACCAGTATTGTGGTGATAATAATATGTAGTACACACTAGGTAGAGGTTTGACACTGTGCTTTTCCAGAACCACGATTAAAATTCGATGTCAATTGAGTTAGATCTCTGACTTACTAATTGATTTAATGTTTATTAGAGTATCACGCTTGTGAAACAGTAAAACGATACATCCTTGTACAGGACAGATAATAATAAAACCAGCCAGGCCTGATCAGGCCGAGGAGACAGCACGTAATACACGTGAATAGTTGGCGTGAAAGATACACACACACGCACACACACACACACTCACGCAAACAAACACATACACATACACACACACACACACACACAAACACACACACACACACACACACACACACACACACATATGAACATTAATACTTGTGGAAATAAATTCTCATAAATGCGTACATTAATTTATATATCATGCAAAATTGCCATGTTAATAATACAGTTTCTAGAGTGAACATTTAAAATCATTCTATTCTATCAAAGTTTGAAATAATTTCATCATTCAGACATAATGCTGACAGATCAATGAATTTACATTTCATTCACTTGGCTTTTCATTTCAACGGATAGTACTGTAGAAGGAACAGTCAATTGCGAAGTTGTATGCGCCATCCAGTTTTTAGAACATTTACAAAATCGACGAGTCGCAGGGATTGGAGGTTTACGATAAATTACCGTTTTATTTTCCAGCTTCAAATAACCGCACCTAATAGATGATATAATATACATCGTTTATGACATATGTTTCTTTACAGAGTATATTATTTTAGTGCAATTAGTTGGCAAAACTTATATTATGAGACGCTCTGCCGAGTATAATATCATTGTATATTGCCAAAGTTTAATAAATTCACTAATAATTACATGAACATGAAAGACACCCGCTATAATAATAGACAAATGTCGACTGGGTTAAATTTAAAGCACACAGACACACAATAATTCCAAGTAAATGGGTAAATATTAATAAATGTACTCACATAATTAATTCAATATATTTTAAAACTATATATTAATAAATTAATTCCATGGAGAAACTCTAAAAGATGTGCAAACAGATTTTGACAGAGCGAATTAATACAATTATACAATGTTATTTCATTAGTGAAAATATTTATGATTATAGCATGGCTTTATTTCACTCCCAGACTATGTTATGTGATAAATAATTTTCAAGTTGTACTTTTTCAAGTGAGATACATTTTAAAGACATACTGTATTTTTGAAAATATGCAAGTTTATCCATTTAATACTAACGGTAATAATATAATTTCTATGATTAAAATAGTGCAATTCCTCCGCGGCAGGCAATGAACAGGTACGTTCACATCTTGGTACACAATTCCATTGGCCAGTTCCGACAGGTAAATAGGTATTGGTTCTAAATTTAAGTACTAGTATAGATAAATAAACATTTCTTCGTAACGGAATTTGTTTCAATGATATTGTAATAAAAACCGCTAGGACGAGTAATTATATTAAATTTCCAAACTTGAATGAACGATTCTTTCAAACTTTGTTCCATTTCGGTTAATAAAGCTATCGTTGTATAAGAGTTACAAATACGCCCGGGAAATCTGAACGATTTATATCTCTAGTTTATTTGTCCAACTCTCTAATACTTTAGTATCACTAGTTTGTGCGTATACATTACTGGTATTATGGTAGCTCTAATTTGTGCGTATACATTACAGATATGCTTGTTCACTTGTTTGTACAACTAAATTTCTAATAGTATAGTACACTAGTAATCTACCTAAGCCATGCAGAGTTCAACTGTACTTACATCGGATTTTGCTCACGTTGACAATTTTCGGCATAATTCACTTTAGATAATACTATGTTACTATTCAGTTGGACGCATAACTAGACGGTCTAAAATTAGTCATACGCACACATTTTGAAGTAGTGGTATACGCTTGCTTATAATGATTGTCACTCCCGAAATCACTTTCTATTAACACTCGAGCTTCAGATATAGGTATTCGGTGGTCTGAAAGAGTTGGCTGAGTGGTGACTATACCTGTATACTTTAATTGTTATATTTAACGCACTTCTGGTATATATCTTTCTAAATACCTTATTCTTACCATTTTAAGCAACGTTGCAAATATCAGTAATCAATCATTACTTATACCAAAACACCTTAATTTATTTAGAAGAAAAAACAATCGAATATATTATTTCAGTAATAGCGTAGGTGAAATAGCTTAGGTGAAAACTATCGTATTACCAAGAGTATATATTGCGTACACACTTGGTGGGGATACTAATAAGCCTGTACGTTCAACGCACAAACTAGTAATGCTATTATATAAGTAAGTTCGGAGGATTTCTAGTGTAAGCTTCTCGCTGGCTTCTTTCAGATCGATGTAAAATAAATCAGCAGGATGTTCTTACGATTTACTTTAACTTTACAATATTGAAACGGAATAAACTGTTCCAAGACAGACAATGCTGAAATGTAATACTATTGTCGTATTCATTAAAATAGAGCCCGTGGTTTTTTTTCCAATTGATAAATGACACAGGTGGCAGAGCCGAGTTTGCTTTATGTTTTCGTTAAAACGGACCCGAACCCCAGTAGATTCTGGTTATGTACCGAGTATTACAGTGCTTTAAACATTTCTACTATATACATTTCATTATTGCTGTTTTGGTTTCTACGTCACGAAGTCATGAGCAAATTACCCACATGCCTCTATGAACTTGGACGATTTCGACCGGGTCACTATACTTTGTATTCGAAATCGGTGTCCATCTAATTGAACATCTTGCAGCTTACACCTTTAGTTTTTATAAATTAAAATATACAAAACTGGTGTATCATAAATATTAGAACATAAAATAGTATATATTACGGAGAAGCAGTCGATAGCTTACATATACGATAGATAGGTAATTGCACATAATTGATACAATGCCAGAGTTTATTATGTAAATTACCAAATGCTTATTATTACTACAGAAGCTTACCTAAATGATTTCAGATACAGAGTATAGTGACCACAAAGATACTGATTTTATGACGTAGAAACCCAAACATCAATAATGAAATTTATATAGTGGAAATGTTAAACACACTGTTAAATCGTCAATGCACATGTTGTGGATGGTACATAACCAGTCTACTGGGTTTTTGCTCCGTTTTCACGAAAGCATAAATCAAACTCGGCTCTGACATCCGTGTAATTTGTGAATTGAATGAAACACGGGCTCTATTTAAATGAACATGATTGTAGTATACAGTTGTCTGCGCGTTGTCGACTACACCATTACTGCCATTTCTTAAACGTTGCGATCACGAAGATTGTGAAGCAATGTACAACATCCCAGAGTGTACCATCAATTTCAGAATCTATACAAACAGCCATTCTCAGGATTGTCGTCATAGTCACACTAGCTGTCGGAATTTGGACTAGCGTCGTGATGCGTATTTTACATTCCCAGTTCCATATTCATATCACCTCCATTCCATATGATTCATATCTATTTATCGGCTTGCTGTGCTAGAGCGCATATACATGCACGTGCTGTTGATATTGTGGATGAAAAATAAACATGACTTCCGCAGACCTCTCGACACGAACAACACGCGGTGAAATATATTTGCTCATCTGTCGATTTCACGTGAAATTGAAACATCTGAGACGGGTTAGAAGCGTTGCCAAGGAAACGACTGCAGTTCCATATTTAGCTCCCTCTTTGAGGAGCTCCTTATCGCGCGCTGTGTGGAGTCCGTGTGTGGAGTTTATGGATAGTACCTGCTGTCATCCTCAATTGTCTACGAAATATTACATGCAGATTACACCACTGGTGGGGGGGGTGTGGGGGTGGGGGGGGGGGTGAATACGCTAACTGGCAAGTCACAATCTAGGGTAATGCACATGCGCACTGGACACGTGACCAGGTGAAAGTGATCATATTTCAACGGTATTGCAGGCTTGGCAGTGAGCCAAGTATGTGATAATTATACCGGGGGTTGTCTCAAATCCTAACTGTAATTTTAAAACCGTTGAGATACGACCACAGCATGCAGACAGAATGTATATGTTCTGACTTCACAACGTCTACATTACAATAATTTACATGTTATGTCTACATTACAATAGTTTACGTGTTATACGTTATATGATGCAGGCCTGAATATATTTTACAGTTTGAAAATGGTAATTTATTTTAGTATACATAATTCATAATGTATAATGTATGTACTTGATTTTATTGATGGATACCCTCATCATTAATTGTATTTATAACAACTTAATAATATTAACTTGATACCGGTAGAATAACTACACAGACATTAGGTAAGCTAATATAAAAATAATACAGTTTGTTGAAAATATGTGTGAACATATACTATAAAATGTATTCAATAAACTTAAGCAATACATTAATAATGCATATATAATATGTCTACTATAAACACATTTATTATAAACACATTTATATATAGTTTCCCAAGAGCTTTAGGTGTTTTACAAAATTTCACAAATCTCATCGGAGTTAAACCATTCTGGTATTTCCTTCTGGTATTTCTCATCAGCCGAAGGTAATCGTCTTCAGGAGTATTTCCTACATTTTACTTTATATTGCGTACATTGGTTATTCTCCGAAATTGAAACATTATAAATGACGTATTGCTTGTCTAGCTAATTTGAAGGTGGAATGTCCTAAATTATTCCAGGAATGATTGCCCCTCTTATACAACACTACTACTAGGAACGCACAGTATTTACGAAATCGAAAAACAGTGGGTAGGTGGTTTAGTAATAGTATATACTGAATAAGCAGAAATTGTGAAATACAATACATAAGAAGCTATATCTAATAAATACCTCCCTGCCTTCGCTATAGCACGTGTAGACGGAACCCGCGTAGACATGCATACATCACCACGACTATTACAACGGGGGCAATGAACGGTATGCATATAGCATAGCACACATTCCTGCGCAAACGAAAGCTTACGACTTAAATACAGCATTGATAGCCACGCAATACCGCTCTAAAGTCGTTCACAAATAAATGTAAACAAATACTGAAGCGAATACTATACCGTATTTATCTAAAAAGAACAAAAATGTTCTCCCCGTTCGTAGAAAATACATATGCGTTTAAGACTTTTATTATTGGCATTTTGATTCAGTTTTAGGTGCTGAATAATGTCATTTTTTTTGCACTAAAACTTAATAATCGCCAGGCATGCGCATTATGTTAAATAAAACTACAAACTAATTGTCGGTACTTGAAAGCGAATAGTGTCTTCTAGAGTGAATGTATTCCTAAACACATACACTAGATCTATAGCGCAATAATTAAATACAGATTTAATGAACTAAATAAATGAAACAAATAAATACCCAAAGCCGTTGTATATTATTTGTGCTAATTAATAAGTATACATTCCTATGAAATTCTGTGTGATTCAGCAATAAAGAATATTGTGAAAGCCTATTAATATGTTGATCTTAAACATGACCGATTCGCGCAATATAACGGGGGACTTTCCTCTTGTAGATGATGCAAATAAGCTGTCTTTTATTTTAACCAATGACAATGTGTGTACATTTTGTGTCAAATTCTGCTACAATATTTTAAGCGTAGAAAATGCGTTTTATATGTATGATATGTATATGTTTTATGCCTATACATCCACATTTAGGCAGGTACTATGCATATCTGAATTTATAGTGTTAAGTTATCTCACCATCTCACAACTTTATGATGAGGGGATGTGTACAACATTTTATATGTGTCATATATATGTTTTATATATACATGCGATTTTATTGTTGTACACAGGTGAGACACAAATATAATTTCTGTGTCTGTCTGTTTGAATAATGTTGTAATTGTACTCGTATATTGCATTAGTCTATATGAATAAATAGTTTACAAAGTCAATCATCTACTATAAGTATGGTGTTTAGTATCGTTTACCCGCCTTTCATAATTTAGTACCTTATTGAAAGTCAGTATAATATTCAGTTCCTATTTCATCGTCGGATTTAATTTTTTTCATTGAATTGTGAAAATGGAACAAAACCCCAGTAGTTATGTATCATCACCAACATGTGCATTGACGATTTAACAGTGTTTTCAACATTTCCACTATATACATTTCATCGTTGCTGTTTGGGTTACTACGTCACGAAATCATTAGCATGTTACCCACGTGCCTCTGTAAGGTTGGGAGATTTTCATCAGGTCATTATACTCTGTATCTGGAAGCATTTAGGTAAGCTTCTGTAGTAATAATAAACATTTGTTAATTTACATTTAAACTATGGCATTGTATCAATTATGTGCAATTAATCATATGTCCTATTTTAAAACTATCGACTGCTTATCCGTAATATATACTATTTTATGTTCTAATATTTATGATACACCTGTTTTGTATATATATATATTTTTTTTTTATAAAAGCTAAAGGTGCAAGCTGCATACAGATGTTCAATTAGATGGACACCGATTTCGGATACAGAGTATAGTGAACCGATCGAAATCGTCCAAGTTCAAAGAGGCATGTGGGTAATTTGCTAGTGACGTAGAAATCCAAACAGAAACAATAAATTTATATAGTGAAAATGTTAAAAATACCGTTAAAGTGTCATTGCAGAATCTACTGGGGTTTTGGTCCGTTTTCACGAAAACATAAAGCAAACTCGGCTCTGACACCCGTGCAATTTATGAATTGAAAAAACACACCACACGGGCTATATTTAAATGAATACGACTATTATACACGACACGTTTCAGTGCAGTTATCAGTAGGCCCATTAGCCGGTGCTCGCAGGTTTACTGCAACATTCAGTGCTATGGATGTTGGGGGTTTCCTCCTGCCATAAACTGCCGTGATAAGTGAAACAATATTGGAAGCGGCTCTAAACCTCAATTTATTTTGTACAGTCAATATGTATTATGGTAGCAAGCAAAACTAGTTTCTAAACCATTATATTATTTTATGTAAGTAAACACGATAACTTTTTGTTTTATATTTGTGTGTGTGATTTTAGTCTCTCGTAAACATTTCTATTTTTTTCATGCATATGTGAGGTGAGATAAAAATTAATTATATATCTGCATTTGAAAAAAACAACATCCAATGCAATAGTACGCAGCACATGCGAAACAATACTTACACACGAACAGAACAAACACACACTTTACTCTCATTAATTAAATAATATAATACTATAGAGAACATGCAGATTTGAAGAGGTCAATAGCATGTCATTTGATGAACGTATACCTTAACCAGGATGTGGAATTACATTTCATGAAATAATTAATTTGTCAGTGTTAGGTGGAACACCTAATCAAGACACTTGAAACAAAATATACCTCGGTGCAGTAACTTCGTGTGATAGTATACATGCATAAGTACATTGTACATGCAAAACAATGCAATAGATACACGAACATTGCTGCCGACACATTTGCTACAATATACATTTTGCTAGCCGTAAAATCTCATACAACCTCACCCCATCTCTGGTATCTCACCCTTTAGATGAATGTGGAGTAATAAATATTAATTTGAATATTCCGTAAATATTAAAATAAATACTGTTTGATTACAAACGTAGCTCTAACGTAAACAGCTAAGTATTTGTTTGTATCCAATACTTTGAAAAGCAAGCCTGGCCCCAGATTACGAACCTTTTTGAGTTCGATTTCATGTTCAAGCTCAAATTTTATATGGGGATTTGTGAACAAAACTTTGAGTTGAGTATGAAATCGTACTCAAAAAGGTATCGTAATCTCGGGGACTGATTTTTAGATCAAAGATAGCCCTACTCTATACACAAGAGTAAAACACTCATTATAATTTAGATAGGTGTAACTCGTTGCTAATACTTAATTGTAGAACCCTTGACAACACAAAGCTAAGATGTGAAACATGTCGATGAACAAATACCTGGTATAACCAAACAAGGAAGACTTCCAGTGATGTCGGTTTCATCTAAAGTTAATTAATGACTGGTCCTGTGAGATATTATATTCTTCAACAAGATATTTCAACCCAGAGTAAATATCTTCTGGTATACCCATGCCCATGGCACAGCCCAACTGACCTATAGTTTTAAGAACGAAAACAACGAAATACTATTACCAGGACCCCAAAAACATCATGATAGAAAACAAATATATATGTAAATTACATGACTGTATTTCAGAAATACATTTTTTTTCATAAAATATTTTTCACTTAAGGTGGTGCTAGCTGAAATTAAAAATAATAATTTTAGGCGCCTGTATCTAGCCTTTCATTTACGGTAGAATTTTCATTAAAGTTGAAACATACTCCTTGTCATCAGTGTTCCTTCTCAACTCCATGGGAAATATGTAAGCCAAGCTGCCGTTTCCAGCACTTAGTATATTAGTCGATGTACCTTACTATCTCTTTGTTCCTCCGACCTGTCTGTCTGTCTGCTTGTCTGTCTGTCTGTCTGCTTGTCTGTCTGTCTGTCTGTATTTACAATTCACTGGTGCTGTTGGTAAGGAACATTATTTGATCACGTGGCATATCTAATACAGAAGGCGTTGTTTTAGGCGTACAGACGAAATCGTGTGTTGAAGAAGCCTAAATTGACAAAAACAGAACAAAACAGAGAAGAGCATTCTTACTGTCAATAAGTCACACATAATGACCTGAGGAAATACAGTAAAGCTCTGATGAAACACGCGAAACATGTCCAGACACCTACACACCCATTAACACAAAGTATATTTGAGTAACAAACGGCAAGCATTTACTTGACATTAAAGTAACTAATTTATAGACGTGTACCGTGAGCTATCCAATATTCTTTATAAATACATTACAATTATATCACTTCCATCGATGTTTGCCCGTTTTGATGTATGTATGTTTGTTTGTTTGTTTGTGTGTATGCGTGTGTGCATGTGTGTGTATGTGTGTGTGTGTATGTGTGCGCGCGCGCGCCTGGTGGGGTCTCGAAGGTGTGAGTGGGAGTTGTGTGTGTTCTATAATTGCATGCCCTAAATGTTGTTTAGGTTATACAAATATGTTGGTATAATAAGGTAATATACTTTCAAGAAGTAGTTTGATTTTATGTCATTAGAGTATATACTTTTATTTTACATAATTACGATAGTCTATATACACTATCCAAATGTAAAAGTACTGTGGAATGAATTTAGTGAAATGTTTTGGAGTCAAACAACCACTCCACTGGTTGCCGATGTACATGGTGTAATAATTCCACTTAGAAATATGGTGGAATGTTCAACACTGCACTTGGCAATATTCCACTGATCATTTCAACAAACAAGCAAACTATGAGAACACACATTTAACTAGAATTTTAATAACGACATTAGAACGCACATCGCGAACATAAAAACCGAACTGATTTTATTCTAACAGATTGACGGTTGTTTGTACTGATACAAAAGGCTGAATCGTACTTCTCTGTTTAGTGTATATGTATGTTTATTTAACTTGAATTTTAATAACGACATTAGAACGCACATCGCGAACATAACACCCGAACTGATTTTATTCTAACAGATTGACGGTTGTTTGTACTGATACAAAAGGCTGAATCGTACTTCTCTGTTTAGT
>JAUTBT010005690.1:1104-26628 GCA_032361225.1 Lepetodrilus schrolli
CCTGAAAATGAGCGTGTCGCCCCCCCCCCCCCCCCCTTCAAAAGTTCAACAAATGTGAACCGAAGGAAACCATTAAGCTAGTTAAAAAAGTATTGTAGCTACAGTATTTTTACTATGCATTTTTGAGTTTGTGCTAAACAGTGATAGACAAAGAAGGACATTAATTGTGGTCTGGGGCCAACTGAAGAGGCATCGGGAGCAATGAACTCCGCCAGTATGTAGGCTATTTATCAATAGGGATGTCAGAGGTCAGGTTGGTTTTGATCCTACGGCCATCTCGCAATTCAGTATTCTCTTCGCGAACGTGGACTCAGCCTTAAGCCAACGTAGGCGTGTGTGTACGTGTATGTGCGTGTGGGTCCGTGCTTGTTAGAGATTGGCGTGCTTTTTCACGGGTTGGCTCGAGTACCTCCTCCATCCGGGTGTTTACACGTTCCCTTTTATAGATGCCGCCCCGCTAATACCCGGATGTGACAAATCGCAGACAGCACTACTCCGCGCATTGACGGTCGTGTATCCAGACAATACATCCCTCTTTAAAATTGGAAAGACAGTTTATTAAAACTAGAAAATATGGACAGAATATCTATATGCAAGGATATTTTGAAATTATTGGTTTCTTACGCTATTTTGGAAAAACCATGAAACATGTGCAGACGTCTACCGATGATCTCTATTGTGTTTCCCTCAATAGTTTCCCATTATTTAAAAGACGAAAGCTAGAAAATTTTCGTTTTGCGAGTAAGTATACATATCACAACGCCCGTCACACTAGGTCCCGCCTTCATTTTGTGTCTGAAGGCCAATACCCAGGTACAGCGCTACCTGGCGGCAAGGAGCATGAACCCCACTATTAGCCTTTGTAGCGTCACGACTGGGGAGGGAAAGGCAGATGTGTAGACAGCAGACAGGTGTGTCAGTCACGTGACTGGTATTGAATCCGACAACATCATCACGAAACAAGTCATTTCATATCTTTTGAACTACTGGATTGGAATAATTTCTCTGTATTTGTCAGGTCATGTAATGGAATGTAATTGGTATATTGTAAGCGTCGGCCCGGCCCGCTAGAAAGACAACCTTACGTGTGATTTGCGAAAGTAAGACAATAAGATAAAAAGACATCACAATAAGAATGAGTAGGGAAACCCAGTACCGAGAAGAAGATACCGGCAGGTCGATCTAACCACAGGTAATTTAGCTATATCCTTGATCGTCGGAGAGAACCCGGACTACTAATGAACGTAACCTTGATGTTTAATCTTGCAAGACACCTTCTGTTTCTACTAAGGGATGGGGAAAGAAGATGTTTAGATAAATAAACATACCCGCGTGGCATCGCGTTCAAAGGCTTTAATTGCGCAAGGTCGGCAAGGTGGTAAACTGGACTAGTGGATTTACGGCATAGCGACGTTGGAATGTCTACGTAGTCCTACTACAGGTAGACAGGACCTATATTGTAGCCAGGTGGGGTCTATTCCCCGGAACTGTACCCGGACTTGCGTGAAAGCACGATGCGAAATATTCCCGATTCCTGATTAGCCTACTATACAGATTCTCTATACAATATTTAAGAATTATGATAATGGTAGCAAACGCACGAACGATTCCATCGGATTACACCATTACAAACGGAAGCTTCCATTACGCCGGGGAAAGTCTCTCGAACAGAAGTGTAGGCATATAATATGGTAATGTTTTTGTAGGATTAGGGATATTATTACTTCTTCTCTATTTTCTTCTCTCCTCACCCCTATTCCGCCCCCGCTCTCTATACTTGTTTGTTGATATTTTTATGACCTTTGACCTTTTTTTAAAGAGACATTTTTTAAGATTAGTCCACACATATTAAGGCTTATCAGTTTACGAATTGACATCGTTCCATCGACATCTGCGTGTGCAACACACGACCAGACATTTAAGAACATTGTTATATCATGTAGCAAATTCTTGGCATGATCAAAGAGCTATTTTCATCTGATTACGTAAATTAATAAGATCACCGACTGTGTTTATCAGCCCACGGATAGTGAACTTCCCGAAATGCTGTCAGCTGCCACTCAAATCATTACGGGGTAGAGAAGTTGCGATATTCCTATACGGCCTTCGAAACAAAAACAGAACTCTACTTGTTTACCGAGTGGTAAATATTTCTTGAAAACCAAGCCAAATTTAGCCGCTGGCGCGCTGGGTTACATCGATTTCAATCCACCAACATATGCTCAAATATGACATATCGGAGGCAGACCACTAATTACACACATTAGTAACAAACTTACACGTGTACGTTGTGTTACTAACAGGTCTACATTTAATTAGAACAGCTGAACCGTTTTCACAGCAACATGACCAGTGAAATGTCATATTAAAACGTTATAAGCGCTGTCTGGCTCTAATAGTATGGTGAATATCTCAGAATAAACGTAGGACACACACTGAAACAACGACGTATTTCACTGTAAGGGCCTATCAAATTATTTGCATTGAATTATTTACCAAAAGTCAAAATTAGTATCAAGACATCATAAATACTTATAAGTGCACATGCAGAATACAGTCACGAATTACACGAATCGATGTATGAAAGTACGTTTTTCTTTAAATATTTCAGACGATGCATTTGGGGGAAAAAACCAGAACCACGTGGAACCATTGAAAAGGATGATGACGTCATCTCAACGTTCAACCAAACCTTTCTCATATTCTCGACACAGATAATCTAATATAACTTCGCTTCATAATAGAGCTAGGTAAAGAGCAGTATAAATCACTGTGGGGTAGACTGGGGTCTTTGTCAAAGACGTTGGTAGAAATCCTTTTCGACTTTTAAAGCGATGTTTCCGAAAATCCAATTTCTTTTTCTTTTTATATGCCACCAACATGGTCGACAATGACTAAACCAGAGGATGCCTTTTCCTATGGACATTCTTGACCATCTTGGACAAGACATGGTTACCTGGTAAAGGTGTATCTTTGTTTTATATATATTACATTTGTTTTTCGCGAATGGGTTAACAATTACCACAGTGACGATAAGCAACAGTTGACAATTCGTAATTTTTCAGAGTTAGCACCAATGATTAAAAACCCAACTATTTCACAGAGGATTAAATACATACTTTGTATACCTAGATGCTGCTATATGTTTTCTTATACAACAACTGATAAACAATGAAATAATGTTAATATTCTTCTTTCATTTTTGGGACATTAAAACAAGATTTTAGAGTCCATTAAACGAAACTTATGATGTCATTATATATGGACCATTTCCCAACTTTGAGAGCATACAAAGATGGGACAGGTTTTTGTTCCAATCCCTGTGTTAATTACTACAAGAAAATAAGTTAAAGCTATACTACCGGTAGGCTGGTTAGGTGCAGTAGAAGCATTCGTGACCAGGGCAGAAATAAAACGCTATTTTGCGGCACAGGAAAGTTATTTATCCAAACAAGATGTAAACTTCTAAATTGAGAAGGCGACAACTTTGACACGGTTCCAATATTGTATGTGCAAATCAACGACTTGTTAAATGGGAAGTTATAGAACAATAGGTTCCACGTTCCCTGATATAGCGTCTCCCAGCATCTGCACAGTCGTGAGGGACAGGGTCCGGTAACCAATTCCATATGCAGTAAAGGGGAATATGTTCCTGTGCATAAGCAATACCGTGGTATCTCATAAAATGTTTCTCCAAGAACCACATATTATTATTATTACTATTAATATATATATATATATATATATATATATATATATATTATACAAAATTTTACCCCCAGAAATGTTTTCACAACACTTATTGAAGGATGCATCCCTAAAATATTATGTTTAAACACTTAAATTAATGTACATTAATTTTGTCTGTAAAAATTAATGTTTACAATAAAAAACAAAAACATATTAACATATACATGTAAATAGTTTTTAAGTATTTGAACATTACTATTCATTGTTTTTCAATTCAAACAATGTTCTGGCAACTACTACAATACGGTAGTCCCATATACAGAAAGATCTATACTGTAATTTGACATTTGTAGTATATTGTCTAACATACTAGACTACATAATAACATCACATGTGTTACAATCGTTCTCCATTTTAGTGTTAAATACGGTAAACAGGGAAGGTAGTGCAACCATTTAGGTCCACATTGCTGGGTCCACACTGAGGCAACATTACAATGGTCCTGAATTCCATTCACTTGCCACATGATGTAGTACTGGCCAACTCTCAAGGACAGCTGCCCTTAATTAGAACTGACTACCATGCAGCCCAGGTTATTCTGAAATGGTCCATTTGTTTGAGAATAAATAAGGCATACATAATGGTGTCCTCTGTGATCCCTATTATGAGAATAATGAAGGCATATATACTGCCGTGTGGTGTCCTCTAAAATTGTCCCTATAATGAGTATAATGAAGGCATATAGCTTTATATTATTTTAATTGAATACTTTCTATACTCTACAGCTAGGCTCTGGGTACTCTTCAATAACTTGCATCAGCTTCTACAAGCAGAGTTCTGTAATTTGGGAGAAAGCTTCCTAAACAAAACAGTAGTCTCCACATTGATTAAAATTCAATTTTCCATTAATCAGGAAGTAGTATTACAGGAGAGTACGCGGATGTAGTGTACAGGGAAATAGTAGTTGTACTCAGAATCACACATTAACACACGTATACACATATGTCATATCCTCAGGAATCATCGTAATCAATTTGTCATCAGACCGGGAATTTCTCATTAATTTAGCAACTCGTGATCTGATATCGGCTTTCCGATGAAACACTTAATATCCTTACATCAGTGAATGAAGACTCTCCATGTAATTCTGTGAAACTGTTATAACTCTGTGAAACTGTAACTCTATGAGTAACTCTCTCATCGCAAATGGGTGAAAGATTCTCTCACTCACTGAGATATTCTCCATGTAACTCTGTCTGTGAAACTCTGTCTGTAATTATCTGAGTAACTCTCTGTGAAACTATATAACTTTGTATAACTGTGTAACTCTATGTAATTATCTGAGTAACTCTGCAACTTTCCATGTAACTCTGTAACTATCTTGAGTAACTGTCTGTAAATCAGTGTAACTCTCAGTCTATTTGTGCAACAATGTGACTCAGTGTAATTATCTGTGTAACTATCTGAGCAACTGTGTGTGTAACTCTGTAACTATCTGTGTAACTCTCTGGATAACTCTGTAACTATGTGTATAACTCTGGATAACTAACTATGTGTGTAACTCTGTAACTATCTATGTAACTCTCTGGATAACTCTGTAACTATGTGTATAACTATGGTGGGTGGTAGTGCAGTGGTTGAACAGTTGGACTTCGGAGCCAAGGTTCCAGGTTCAAATCCCGCCCCGGGGGCCCAGCATCAATGTTCGCGAACGTTACCTTTCTGACGCGATATTGATAGGATGCAATGTCTGTAGAGTGGCAATGCATCCTTGGTCTTGTCAGTACCAGCTGGTGCTCACAGGTTTACTGCAACATTCAGCGCTACGGATGTTGCGAGTTTCCTCCTGCCCTAAACTGACAAGTCGTAATATAAGTGAAAGAATCTTGAAAGCGACTTAAAACCCCATTTTAAAAAAGAAAAAAGAAAAAAAAGGTAATCTAAACTCCAAGCATAGCCAGCAACTACAACATAGCAAATTTTGACAATTTAAGGCTTCTCCTGTCGGAAGCAGAGAAACTCTGAGGTTATCCTAACTCCAAACTTACATAATAGCTAAGGTTGATGTTAACGTTACTTTTGAGTTTTGCCGTTTCGTGCGTGAGTTTAGTGATTATGGAGTTTAACGTCGCTGCGGGAATCATTTACCCATTTGTGACGAATGCTATTTTGTTATCGAGGACCAAGTGTATAGTATTCTGTATACAGTGTATAGTATTCTGTATACAGTGTTTAGTATTCTGTATACAATGTATAGTATTCTGTATACAATGTATAGTATTCTGTATACAGTGTATAGTATTTTGTATACAATGTATAGTATTCTGTATATAATGTATAGTATTCTGTATACAGAGTATAGTATTCTGATTACAATGTATAGTATTCTGTATATAATGTATAGTATTCTGTATACAGTGTATAGTATTCTGTATACAGAGTATAGTATTCTGTATAAAGTGTATAGTATTCTGTATAGTATTCTGTATACAGTGTATAGTATTCTGTATATAGTGTGTATAGTATTCTGTATACAGTGTATAGTATTCTGTATACAATGTATAGTATTCTGATAGTATTCTGTATACAATGTATAGTATTCTGTATACAGTGTATAGTATTCTGTATACAGTGTATAGTATTCTGTATACAGTGTATAGTATTCTGTATACAGTGTATATTATTCTGTATAGTATTCTGTATACAGTGTGTATAGTATTCTGTATACAGTGTATAGTATTCTGTATTCTGTATTGAGTTGGAAAAATGACATCTGATATAACCAACGCCCACTTAACCCTACAGTCGTGCCTAATCCAGAAGGCAGGGGTTAATTAAAGAAAGATGAAAGTGAGATGGGCATGACCCCCCTGTGAGATGCTCAGCCTCTTTGCCCAGAGGGTATATATTAGTAGCACAATTGAGATCAATGGCCAGACCTCCTGTTCCTTGATGACCAGATATGTTCCTTGATGACCAGATGTATTCAGTGATGACCAGATATATTCCTTGATGACCAGATGTCTTACTGATAATTTAATGACATTCTTTGATATACTAGACCTTCCTTGTTGACCAGACTTATACCTTGATAAAAATAGACCATTCCTTAATGACCATATTCCTTGATAACTAGACCATTCCTTAATGACCACATTCCTTGATAACTAGACCATTCCTTAATGACCACATTCCTTGATAACTAGACCATTCCTTAATAACAATATTCCTTGATAACTAGACCATTCCTTAATGACCATATTCCTTGATAACTACACAATTCCTTAATGGCCATATTCCTTGATACATAGACTATTCCTTAATGACCATATTCATTGATAACTAGACCATTCCTTAATGGCATGTTGTATTCTTAATAATTATGTCCTTCCTTAATTGCCAGAAATATTCTTTGATAGCTAGACCATTCCTAATGACTGCACACATTCCTTAATAACTAGACCCTTCCTTAAGAAATATATTCCATGAACCAGACCCATCTTTAATGACCATATTCCTTGATAACTAGACCATTCCTTAATGACATATTCCTTGATAACTAGACCATTCCATATTCCTTGATAACTAGACCATTCCTTAATGACATATTCCTTGATAACTAGACCATTCCTTAATGACACATTCCTTGATAACTAGACCCCCTTCCTTAAATAAAAACACATATCCATGAATCCCAGAGAGATTTTGATCTACAATTCCTTTTATAGAAACACACATGTATTGTTAATAAGTAAATAGTAAAAAGTAAATAAATGTCTGATAAAATACTTGCCTTGTTTGCATCTCATTGATCGGACCCCAGAGACTACTTTGGCCATTGGTATCCAATTAAACATCCAATTTAAAAACCACTCAGGTCCACACCAATGAACTTTTTAAATCTGACTTTCAGGACATCTTCAACTTTGTGCAAAATTACACAGTGTAAACCCCATAAGTGTTGAGTACATCAACTACACACAATTCCACACCATAAGTGTTCAGTACATCAACTACACACAATTCCACACCATAAGTGATCAGTACATCAACTACACACAATTCCACACCATAAGTGTTCAGTACATCAACTACACACAATTCCACACCATAAGTGTTCAGTACATCAACTACACACAATTCCGCAGCAAGTGTTCAGTAGAAATACAGACGACACAACATTTGACTTGGGTGATTATGTGAATCAGCTGGTCACACACTTGATACCGTACACACACCTCTCTTACCAGTCATGCATGGCCATGGACACTCGCTGGACTGTCAACAAATGGGTTCATAATGTCTATTACAGACCCCGTGTGTAATCGAAATCAACGCACTATACACTGGCCTGGCGGACCGACTCTTGGTGTCATGTGAGGTCTCCGGCACTGCCCCCAGGGGCAACCAGAGGCAATCATCCTGTTACACTTCCTGCATCCACACACCCTCTACTGTCTGTACAAGGGCTCCGATTGGTCAGTGGTGTGGAGATTGATGGGTCAATTACCATACAGGTAAAAATGTCAAGAAAAAAGAAATAGTCATGCACAACCTTGGACAGGTTCCGATGAGAACATCGAGTCTCTCAAGTTGACAATGTTTTGTGGTATCCACATTTTGTTTATGTACAGGAAGGACATGGTCTGAGACTATTATTTGCCGATTTTAATAACTCTACACATTGATAATTACTTAATAGATTGAGAAATATAAGAATACATTTTTAATTACATAAATTTGATTATTTATTTTGGAGTCTGCTTATTGGTTAAATGGACAAAAATTTACAATAATTTTCAATCTTAAGAAATCTCATCACACAAAGTTATAATTGTACGACAAAAAAGTAATTTTACTGACAGTTTCAATGCTTTAATTACACATGACTAATCCAATCAATCAGCAAATCACTTTCCCCCTACAGTAATAAAAATATTAAAAAAACATGTTGCCAGGTAATGAATCAGATGCTGTAAATACAGATTATGATGCATACATAAACATGTGATCTTTAGCCAGATTATTACTCGATGTGATCTTTAGCCAGATTATTACTCGATGTATCATTTTGATAAAGAACAGGTCATCCAAATTACAAACCATTTCCAGAATACTGAAAGGACACCAATTATTCAATCAAAATTCAGTTTGCTCTGCAATTTCCATGACTCAGTTGAGTTGAAGTTGACAAGTAGCTAGGTTAAATATAGTTAAATGTGGTTTTTAAAAAAGCATATACACATATACCTCAAATGGTTCATTAATACTTGAGACACTCAACCAGGAATTCTCAAAATGGGAGTAAAATAAAAAAAATAAAAAAATAAAACGTCAAAAGTGCTTTTCGTTCTAAATCCGCGATAAATCGTAAATAGACGCGAACTCTTAGGAGGCGACAACAAAATGTTTCCGGCTGATGAGGGAACAATTACTGGTGTTTGCTCTCCGCAGAGTGTCAATAGGGTCTGGGGAGTTAAACTCGATGACCATTGTGTGACTAAATACAGTGACAATCCGACTCCTGTCTCTGACTCCTGTCTCCGACTCCCGGCTCCGACTCCTGTCTCACGGCCAGCAGTAACACACCGACACCAGTCACTGGGCCAACACGCTGATTTCTGGTGGCCAGCATTTTTTGAAATTATAACTCGAGTTTTTAAAAAAAAGCATACATTGATTGACAGTTCATCACGACGACATCAATAATTTTTTTAAATAAAATGAATTGTACTCGGTTTATGCCCAGGTACAAAAAAATACTTTAACGATTCATAGTGTTGTATTCCATAAACCATTATACTATTTTTAATTAATAGGGGTGATGACATTGTAGTAGAACAATATTTTGATATAAATAAGGCAAATTTTTTAAATATACACATTATACGAGTTACAAGTTTTCTAAATATACGGTACATATAATGTATATATGATAATTAATTTTACATGAGTGATTTGTGAACAAAACCATTGAGCATGAGCATGAAATCATTTCATAATCTCGGGGCCAGGTGTTCATCCACTGCACTACTTCTCCTGCGAATCATGACCCCGACATCTCTAAATTAGATTCCTATGACCTTCACTTTGGTCCTGGCTTCCAGTAACATGCTTATCAATCTCAAAAGGAGCCACCAGACATGGGTAGTGCCTCCGTTCTCATTACAACTATATCTGCTCAAAATTCTACTTCCTATTTTTCCTTTTACTTCTAAAAATTATGGTTTAGAGCTTGTCACGGCTTGTAAGTTCCGGCTCCGTAGCACTGAATGTTGCAGTAAACCTGCGAGCATCGGCTGGTACTGACAAGATCAATGATGATAACTGCATTGCCACTCTACAGACAGCACATCTGATTAATATCGCACCAGAAAGGTAAGTTTCGTGAACATTGATGCCAGACCCCCGGGGCAGGATTTGAACCTGGAACCTTTGGCCAACATTCTACCACTGCGCTACCACCTGGCCCCTCAAAATTCTACTGTCATTGGTCTTATGGACATTGGATTCCTCCAACAAAGAAAAATGGACTCTCTCCATGCTGGATGCTACCAAAGATGTCCTAAAAAGAAATGCCTCTGTTTGACTCAGCAGGTGAGAGGGTTAAAGTCTGTTACCTAATAGGAAAACAAGAAATCTAAATTTGTGAATTAATGAACATTAATGTAACTTATTTATATGAACAATGTGTTCCGATTGAAAAACACATTTCGAAATAAAAAGAAATATTTAAGAATCTTCGTCCAAATTATTCAACATTAATAATAATGATAAAGTTAATCTGTATTGATTTTTGTTCTCCCCCAAGTTGTCACAGAGTCCAGTAATTGCTTTCTTGGAAATAATCCCGATAACCATGATGACAAATTTGTCTAATATTATGTCTATGTCTAATATCATGTCTAATATACCTTCATATATGAACTACAATCATGACTACTGGATATATAAATATATCCACCAATTAATTACCAGCACGCCATCTCTAGAAGCTTTCATATCCACCAAGAGACCAGGCCCCAAAATTACGAAACGCATTGGGAATGGTTTCATGCTCAAACCCAAATTTTACATGCAGCTTTGTGAGCAAATCTCTCGGAAGTTGATATCAACGCCTGGAGGAAATGCCAATAATAACGCTTGGACAGAAGCACTTGACCAACTGACCATACACTGTCTACTTTGTCTGACCAGCACTGTCTACACTGGCTGCATGGAATTCATTCCGCTTTGGTGATATACACATTTGCGGCTTCTCCCATGTGTGCTTGTTGACTTTGTACATGGAGTCAGACTAGGAGTCAGTTTTCAGACAACCCGAGGGGAATCCTGTTTTTCTTATAGTACAACTGAATCGGACTACGCCTCGGTTTTCAGACGTCAGGTTCAATAGTTTTCTTTGTGGTTCTATGACAACCGAATCTGACTACGACTCCATTTTCATACCTCAGGGGCAATATGGTTTCTTTTTGGTTGTAGTACAAAGAACAGAATCGGGCCTGTGCCAAAGAAAACTGAAATCTTCTAATGTAAAACTGTCATGTCTATACTATACCAAAAACATGTGCAAATCTACATAAGAGTTGGTAATTGAAAATGCAAGTTTTGCATCACGGATGTTTGAAAGCATTCCGATTAATATTACATGCTGTAAGACCTTCAGTTTTTGTGATATATTTATGCAAATAAATGTATATTGAATAAGATTAAAGTATCCAGGAATAAATACTCATTCTTACCTCCATCAGACATTGTTGCAATGAATCAGGAACCTACTTTAAAAATACAGCCGATTAAATGTTAGATGCATTAAAGGGAGACAACTAGCTTTCTATGTCTCTTAACAGGTCAGGCCTATTCCCCATTGGATGTGAAATCCGAGATGCCCTTGCTGAGATAACATATGCCAGATCCATGGAGAAAGAACCAAAACTGAGTATGATTAATTGCAATGTAGTATTTAATATTTCCAGATCTGACAGGCCACTGTAGCAAAATCCTCCAGAGTTACATCCTCTTGATTAGATACCTGTTAACTCTTCTTAAACTTGATGCAGTTTAATCTTACACAGACTTGTATCCGACAAGATTCAGCTAGGAGATTAACACCATGTTACTGATACCACTCCAATTTCTGTAGTAAAATGTTCAGTTCATTCAGTCAACTTATGTTCTAAGTATTTATGTGTATCATAGGATATGGGTGAAAGATTCGGGCAGCAATAAATTAATCTATGTACATTAATAAATAGTTCCACTTTGTAGCTAGGTTTAGAAATTACTTGGATACCCATATGCCTATTCCATCCATTTGTCATTTGGGAAAAGTTACTAAAACATTAAATGACATCATCATTGTCTGTTTAAAAAAAAATATTAAGTAGATAATATATTGTGAATGTTGCAGTTATTCTCAGTCAAATTTCCCTGGATCCTGTCCTACATAGCAATCGTACCACTATGAAAATACAAGCAGGAGTTGTTATTCATTTAGCTCTATGATTGTTCTGTGGAACCTGTTCAAACAGTCTGCCATGGATTTAACAAGTGGTTTTACTTAATTAGTACAAGTAAACTAGTGGTTTTTACTTAATTAGTACAATTTAACTATAGTGTTTGTTCTTACTGCTGATTTCATACAGGTTCCAGTTGCATGACGCTCTTGTAGGCTACAATAGTTGTAGAGACTTACAACTGCCATTACAGTAGTTGTAGCGCTGTCTTATTCAGATAGCTTACAAGAGCTTCGTTCAACCCAATTCCAATTGTAGAAGACTCTACAATTGGACTTACAACTATTGTAGCGCTACAAGAGTGTCGTGCAACTGGATACTTGTTCAGACAAAATTATGAAAGAGATAAATAATGTAAATTTAAAATAAAAAAAAGCAAAAATTATACTAACAATTTTAGGGGTGGTCTGCTCAAATTTAATTCCATTATTGGTTTATATCACACTATCTATGCTTCATCTGAATCTATGAGTAGGGACTGCATGAACTCGGCAGTGTTCATCACAAGTCTGAAGTGGAATTCTAATGTCAAACAGGTGTCTGCCTCTCTGCCTACTTACCAGCATGCACCTGTCGGCTAATTTGACACCCCCCCCTCCCCAACACTTGGTATCCACGACTACAGAGGCTGAGCCATCAGTGGACATGGACATACATAGTCTTCATGGTGATCTGCTTGTGAGGGGTGATAATGTTGTGTTGGAGCCACCTTCTGAGGCATTTCTGATAAATGTGCACTTTCATTCTCTGTGTGTATGTGTGTGTGTGTGTGTGTATGTGTGTGTGTGTATGTATGTGTGTATATATGTGTATGTATGTGTGTATATATGTGTATGTATGTGTGTATATATGTGTATGTATGTGTGTGTATATATGTGTGTGTGTATGTATGTGTGTGTATATGTGTGTATGTAACCCGAGTTGCTGGATTGTGAATCCAACGCTCTACCGAATGAGCCAAAGGGGTAACCCCGCTGGCCGAGACCAGTAGGAGAATCTTATATCACACCCGGCTACATGTGTATATGTGTATATATGTGTATGTATGTATGTGTGTGTATATATGTGTGTGTATATATGTGTGTGTGTATGTGTGTATATATGTGTGTGTATATATGTGTATATGTGTGTATATATGTGTATGTATGTGTGTGTATGTATGTGTGTGTATATATGTGTGTGTGTGTATATATGTGTGTGTATGTGTGTATATATGTGTATGTATGTGTATGCTTATGCGTTGTGTTGTGTATTGTGTGTTGTGTGTGAGAGAGAGAGAGAGAGGTGTTTCAATAATAAATTATGTAGTTGGACTAAAGACTTTGATAAACATTTGAACTGGTTTACCTTTTTGGAATGAATCAATAATTTCATTTGTGTGTGTGTGTGTATGTGTGTTTTGTGTGTATGTGTATGTGTGTGTGTTTTTTGTGTGTTTTGTGTGTGTGCAGTATAACTTATTTTCTACTTTGTACACACGCACGCACGCCACGCACGCCATGCACGCACGCACGCACGCACGCACACACGCACACACAATCCAATTATTTCTGGAAAATAGGACTGCCAGAAGCCATACGACTGACAGCCTCAATCACGATACACACACCCTGGATTGATCTGCTGCTGATCTGATTAGGCTGGCAGCGACATCATACCCAAGGATGGCCAAAAACCTGAGATTATTAAATTAGCAGGCCGATGTACTTCATAGGTTTACAGATAGATAGTTATCGAGTTATACCATCTCCAACACCACCTACTATAACTCATCTACCAGACATTCTTTGTGGCCAGCAAGCATCAATGGGAGAGTATTTTATTAAATGACATTTGATCATAACAGTTTGCTAAAACTTCTAAAATTATATTATTTGTAGTGATTGCATTGAATAGAATCACAAACCAAATTAATTATTTGCATCCAAATTAATTACTCGCAATGTGCTACTCTGGCTTTGTAAAATTGGCACTTGTCATCAACTTGTTGTCAAGTAACCTGTTGTCAAGTTACATATGTTGTCCTGTCAAGTTACATGTGTTGTCAAGTTAGATGTTGTCAAGTAACATGTTGTCAAGTAACATGTTGTCAAGTTACATGTTGTCAAGTCACCTGTTATCAAGTTACATGTGTTGTCAAGTTACATGTTGTCAAGTCACCTGTTGTCAAGTTACATGTTGTCAAGTTATATCTGTTAATTCACATGATGTCAAGTTACATGTTGTCAATTCACCTGTTATTAAGTCCCCTGTTGGCAAGTTATATCTGTTAATTCACATGTTGCCAAGTCCCCTGTTGTCAAGTTACATATGTTGTAAAGTTTTACCGGTTGTCTAATTTTACATCTGTTGTCTAGTTTTCCTCCTGTAGTCAAGTTCCCGCCATCATTTGTAGAGTCCAATGCGTGATACTGAGGCTAACTAGCCGTGATAATGTGAACATGGAGGACAGTTAAATATGTGGTGACGTGACAGCGTGGACAGAACAATCAACATGCCATCTGACAACGAGATGACAATGACACGTGTCATGTACGCATGTCTATTTCCTCCATCAGTCTTATAAGATAATACAATAATAAAATATTTGGAAAATAATTTCTTTTTAAATTCGACTAATTATTTGCTAACACATTAAAAAATAGCCTCGCAGAGTACATGCATATTTATATTACATAAAATTTTTAATATAAAATCTTTTTCTTTTTTTTACATAATTAAAAAAAATTGACTAATTATTTGCAAACTTCCCGACATATCACACAGCCAATAAACGTGGTCAGGCCATGATGGTGAGATGATGGTGAGATGATGGTGAGGTGGATGCAATTCTACCAGTATACGTCTACCAGGTCGGTCGTCATTGTTGGCTATGGTGACGGATTAAGGAATGAAACTTGCTAGCAGACATAGACCCGAGTCGGTGCAGCTGGTGGCGAGATATTAATTAGTCTGGCTGCCCAGATTTACTTCGTTTGTCTGAAATTGACAACATACCTTGGGACATGTCAGAGGTGATTGGTCCATTTCTGGTAACTAAATGCCGACAGAATAACATTTTGTCAGTATGCAGGAAATCTGAATATGTCGATGTTCATTAACCGACATGGTATTTTGTAAACAAATATGATTGGCAGATGCTACCCAATCGTTAAATGTATGACACTTACTCTTCATTTTCTGTTATAATTCCTAATATTTATGCCTTCAAATTCCTGCACTGCCTGTCAATATCACCTCATCAGTAAAGTTGAAATATGGTATCTACCATAAATCCTAAATTTGTTGGTCTTGTATAAATATTCATTTGAAAATGGTTGAGCGATTTATTGCTGAATGTCACAGCAAAGATCTTTCACCGATACATGATGAATTAAATTGTCAGCTTTTTTTAACCTGTATATATGGAACATTACTAAAATAATAACCAATGGCGCACTGACCCTGCCAATGTTACATATGCTGGTAAGCAGAATTTTATTTTAAATTAAATTAAAATTTAGTTGGGGTTTACAACCATTTTCAAGATTCTTTCACTTCTCATGCTTATCACAGCTTGTCAGCTTAGCTAGGGCAGGAGGAAACCCACAACATTAGATTTCCTAAGCACTGAATGCTGCAGTAAACCTGCAAGCACTGGCTGGTACTGACAGACCAAAGATGATAACTGCGTTGTCATGGTACCGAATGTATGAGAGAGTAGTTCAGCACAAAATGGAAAATGATGACAGAAATTATTGCAAGTACGTGTTAGAATAACGAACAGCTCTCTGTACACCCCCCCCCCCCCCCACACCCCCTCAGCTAACGGCAAGCAGACAGTTCTTCAGGCTAAAACAGGAGTATGTTAGTTCGGTCAATTTACACCAGCTATCATCACAATTAGGTGTAGTAGCAACGCGACCCATTCTCACATCGATTCCGTCATACTGCAGACAGACAGTATGACGTTGTTACACAACAACTGAATAAGTAGTAATGTCATATGTAATATGTCATGTCTACTGTCATTTCCAATATTATGTCAAGTCTAATATATCATGTCTAATATCATGTCTATGTTTAATATGTCATGTCTAATATGTCTTGTCTAATGTCATTTCCAATATTATGTCAAGTCTAATATATCATGTCAAATATTATGTCTACGTTTAATATCATGTCTAATGTACCTAATATCATGTTTAATAGTTATGTCATGTGTAATATATGTCTAAAATACCATAGATTATAATCAGTACAGCAGTGAAGTGGTTAATAATTTAATTTAACCTTATTCTAATGTGATTTCCAATAATATGTTGTCTAATATGTCTTAATATATCATGTCTAATATTATGTCTATGTCTAATATCATGTCTAATATACCTAATATCATGTCTAATATTTATATCATGTGTAATATATGTCTAATATTATGTCTAATATACCATAGATTATCATCAGTACAGCAGTTAAGTAGTTAATAATTTAATTTAACCTTATTTCTGCTGGAGGCAACCAGTGAGGTGGTTAATTTGACATTTAAAAAAATGCTATGTTCTATAAATAGGGGTATGTGGATCCTTGAACCAACATATTAAAAATAAAAGGCCTAAACAAACATTGAAAAGAGATGATTTATTGACGATATGGAGAGAGAGAGTGTAAATCAGTGTTCATGGTTTAGTATCACCACTTTTGTATGTTTTTGCTAAATCAAGATTCTGTTGGGCATTTTATGACCAAGATTCACATTACTTTTTGTACAAGAATTATTTTTTTTAAACCGCATTTCACCACCCAAAAATTGACATTTCAATGGTGAAATTGCCAGATGACCCCAGAATGCAAACTAACTGAATTCCATCTCCCAACATGCAAAATTAACAAAATAGATTTCTTTTAAATTCTGAAAACACACGTTTTTGCTCTGCAATCAACCCTTAGCAAACATAACAACAATCTGTCCACTGTGTAGAAACAGCAAAACCCTCTAATCCAGACAACAACATGCCAAGAGTTGACGATAGAATTGTTTGAACTGTCAATGTTTATAAACTCTTTTTCTCTCTCGCTGTTTGTAGACATACGGCACGAGGCATTACGGCGCACAAGATGGGACAGGAATTAGTGATTTTACCCCGTTCGTAGAGGATCTATGATGTACAAATGGCTTTGGCGTCCGACTGCAATATTGGCATTGCGGTAATACAGAGGTATGGGCCGATCGTTGTGAATGAATTTCCCTGTTTGCTCGTCGAGTCGTTGCGTGAAAATGCAAGAAAACGTTTTGTGATGCGTGTGACCACAATAGCGGACATATTTGCAGGCGTTAACAGATGACAATGACGATAAACTGAAGGAATCCATAAAGAGATCCATACTAATGCTTGTGTATTTTTTTTAAAACAAACAAACATAACATATTTGTACCTCAATGATTGTAAAAATAAATCTTATCCGTAAAGTAGTCAACAAAATTAATATGCATGGAAATCCATTAGTTGAATGTCAAAAAATAGTTTTTCCTGAAAAGAATGTTGCAAGGTATTGTATACCATGACAGTACGTGCACTTCAACATGTTTGTAAACCTCACATACCATTAATTAACATTTTCAATGCTGGAGGCAACCAGAGTTGCCATATAGAACTCATTATGATTAATCCAGGACAGATATTCCCAATTAAAGGTCATGCATTTGATTGTCAAATCCAGAAGCCAGAAGTCAGTTACTTATAGATACATGTTACTTATAGATACATGTTAGACAAATGCAATTAATGCGCAAATGAGGTCATTTCTATAATGGGACAGATGTTTTAGGCCAAAAAATAATAATTGTGTTTCAGGTAACAAATCACAAGAAATATTGGTTGGTAGAAAAACAATTTTGTTATTAAAAAATAAATAAATAATAATTAATAATGTATTAAGTACATTGTTTGGAAATTGTTTTAATCAGTTTATGTTTATTTAAAACTGAACACAGAAGCATGTATGCTATAAGCACTTATTCATATTAATTTAATGGCTATGGCAATGATTTGTATGAAATATTTTCCAGGTGACTAATTAAATTAGTGTGATAAAAACTTTTCAGTCACACATCAAAATCTCGTCCAATTGGTTTAGCGGAAACACAACTATTTTTCTTTTTGGCGTCGTAAAAAACTGTGTAATGTCTACCAGGTATCGCAATCATCTAGTAGGATATTTCCTGGACCAAACTGACACCAGTTTATTCATGAACAAGCGGGAAGGCAGATGCGACTAAAGATGAAGCATTTAATTAACCTGTGTCTGGCATCCACAATCTGGGTCAAAATTAATCAGCGACCGCACCAGATCAAAGTCATAAACATCTGACGCGCGAGACACAACGCATGTATCAACTCAATATCCTCACTAAACCCATTACACACTTGCCACCAGAAAAATGTGGATTGTTCAGATGGTTTATCAACAAAACCACACAGATCTCTGAGTACAATAACATTTGACCAGGTCCAGTCACTAGACAGGGCTGCATGGATGATTGACCAATGGATAGCTGACCCACGAATAACTGTCCTGTGCCGTGGACAAATGACTAGTTCAAGCTTTAAATTACTTTTCAATTCACAATTTGTTGACTTTTGAAGGCTTAGTCTAAATTGGAAAATACTGTCCACTCCAGAGATCAATTAACACTTGTTATTGATGGCAACCAAAAATGCCCCAAGGAGCAGTAATTTTACGCTGACCCAGAATGGAAAGGGTTAAAAATAATAATTAAATAATGGTTTCATTCCCATAGAGCATGTAGAAACCAAATCCAATATAAAGTGTTAAACAGGCTTGGTTTTTTTTAATATGTAAAATTACTAAAAATATTCCAAGGTCAGAAATAATTTGGATGCTAATTTCATAAGGCGATATCATATCACTAATGGATATATCATATCACACCAGATAACAGGAGCTAGATATGAGATGAACATTGCCAGATGGCTGATGACCCAGACATGCAGTGATGCCAGACAGTTATCATATCAGTGCCATAATTAATACAGCCATCAGCTCCCATACAAACACTTAACCTTTAACCTTCTACTACCTACTGCAACCAGAGATGCCTTATACAGCAATGATTATTAATAACCTATAGCATAGATATAAAGAGTCAACCAAAAATTCCCTATGCAATGCTTTTCAATGACCTATAGCATAGGGACCGTAAACTGTTCACCCAGCAGAGAATGGGTACCCGGTAGGATAAAATGGTCATGTGAATGGTAACCTTGGAGCAGAGAATGGGTAACCGGTAGAATGAAATGGTCATGTGAATGGTAACCTTGGAGCAAAGAATGGGTACCTGGTAGGATGAAATGGTCATGTGAATGGTAACCTTGGAGCAGAGAATGGGTACCCGGTAGGATGAAATGGCCATGTGAATGGTAACCTTGGAGCGCTGGAAACGGCAGCTTTTATTGTATACTCCCCACTGATATTGACACTGATCTATTGACCGGGGATAATAATGTGACTTAGGTGGATTTGGTGCATTATAAGTAGCCATTATTATTATTATTATTATTATTATTATTAACTTTCTACAACGAGATATATAGAGGCAACAAATGATTCCCGACCGAGCAATCGTTTTGAATAACCCAGCATGGAGAGGGTTAATTAAACATAAATATAATACTTTTCTGTCATGAGTGAGTGAGTGATTATGGAGTTTAACATCTCTGTGGAGATCTTTCACCCGTTTGTGAAAGCTATCTGAAACACTGGGCTATTACAGCAGGGAGGGGGTTAAACTAATATATGAATAGCATACATTTTATAGTTTGGTATGAATGCTGCATGAAACAGACTATTCTACATTAAAATACCAAATACATGATAAAATACCAAATACATGATAAACTACCAAACAGTATGAAATACATGAACAAAAATTACTCTTTCACTTAAAAAATATATCAACTAAACCAATGAAAGAAATCACTGCCATACTTGCCTCATTTATCGTGCACGTATATATGCATATTTCTGTAAGGTCACAAGCCAGGTCGTCTGGATATATCACATCCAAAGGTCAAACTTATATATTTGGAAATATTCCGTTACAGTTCAAGAATAAATGTCAATCTGTCGACGAGCAATCTGCCGACTAAATTCAACACAGTTGATGCTTTCTTACATTACTCATATGGATCAACTCGTCAAGGGCGTGACAGCTGAACAAGTGCTCTGCTACAATCCGCACTTTAAGAACTATGGTTTGCATATCAGATCCCTACGAATGATGCAACAAACTCTGAAGTTGTATTGGCAATGAGCACCAACGAGCAGACGTAATCTTGTCTTAAAAAAAACCCAGAACTCTCTTCTGTTGGGAGTTATTTAAATACCAGTAGCAACTTGCTGCCTAGCGCTGCCAACATCCATTTCAAGAACAAATACACACATAGCTCTGATAGTGTGTCATTTATTTTTACTTATCAGAACTCTCACTTATCAGAGGATATCTGGTATATTAAATGTGAAGTGCTGCTTTAACGTTATCAGGATAAACTAAGTAAAAAAAATTTTTTTTCTAATTTTCATTCCAAGTTTATATCCATAACCCTGCTTGTGTTCACTTCTATTTCTCCAGTTTCAAGGCAGTCACATGAATGTAAGTCAATCTCTAGATGAACTTTCGTAACTGGGTAAAGCTAAGAATAAACAGGGCGCAATTTATTGCCTGTATGGTAAACAACTCCTAACAGGGACGAGTCCAAAACTCAAAACACTGCAAATGCTGATGCATCAAAACCCCTCCTTCCTGCTACAAGTCAAGTCAATGGACAGGGATTACAAAGATTGTACGTTAAAGGCAAACAATCACAACTATAGGCGGCCATTTTGGACTGAATAGGAGCTTTAAATGCAAAGTACCACTATTGTACCTCCAAAACAATTAACTTTCACCACTCTACCACAGGGGGGAAATATTCAACACCCATCGGCAATGTCAACCAAAATTGAAAAGTAGTTATCTTCCAATTGACATTCGTAAATATACTTGTAGATTTGGATGCCCTGCGAGACTCTTACATATTTCAAATTAACCTTATATTATAGTTCAATAATAATTTGTCATTACAATTTTTTATGTTATTTATTTATGTTTTTGAATTGGGGTTTAGAACCACTTTCGAGATTCTTTCACTCATATCACGGCTTGTCAGTTTAAGGCAGGAGGAAACCTGCAACATCCGTAGCGCTGAATGTTGCAGTAAACCTGCGAGCGCCAGCTGGTCCTGACAAGACCAATGATGATAACTGCATTGCCACTCCACAGACATTGCATCCTATCAATATCGAGTCAGAAAGGTAACTTTTGCAAACAATGAACCTGGATTTGAACCTGGCGACATAAATCATAAAAATAATTGATAACTTGTCCCTTCACGAGATACAAATGACTATACATGATAGTTATGCTACACTCTTGAAAAGCAACTAAAATTGAAACTTAGAAAATGTTTTACTACTGTATTTACATGTATTTATTACATAAATACATTAATATGAGTGGTGAGTTGTTGACTAAAATTTAATCATTTGAGACAATCCCTTTCACTCTCCGCGTGAAAAATGCATTTCACCCATTTTATCTATTTTTCACTTGAATGCTCTCCATTTGGTGAAGACGTGAACGGGTGAATTCACAATATTCACGAGCACCAAATGAACACAGCATAACAATGGTGATTGACAAGTGTCACGATAATTATTACCTCTCTTGTCAAACGACCTGCTAATTAGTTATACAAACAACAAAGGCAATTACTCAAAGCTCAATTACTACAATTAGAGACATTTGTTAACTACTGTAAATGCTAATCCATACATTTGAGGAAGATTGTCTTGACATAATGTCCCACTGTGGATGAAGAATAATACGTAAGTATGTCATTGCTGATTATTGCACATACATTTTAATATGTTTATTAGACTTGATTGACAGGCTAGCCATTCATTAGCTGGCTATATGACGGTTGAATTATAGAAATTGGAAGCTTGTTTATCATGTTTATAAATACAACGGTACATTAAATAATTATCTTGTTTCAAGAACACATGTACTAATTTATACACCACCCCCCCCCAACTTTAAAAAAATCTGTAACAAGGGAATCAAATAACTATGGCCTCAGGTGTAAAATCACAAACGAGGTAAAATTGCTAGAAAGAGGTAGAATAGCTAGAAGGAGCTAACAATTTTTACCACTGGTAACATCAATCTCACTTATTAATTAATTTTCCAACTAAATGTACCCTTTGATGTCGGAAATGTGTAATTAAAACTGTAATAGTTAAATTATTAATAAATTAATTGCAACATAGCTCTATCTAGCTATAGGCAGATAGCTTGTTCTAGCTATAATAGCTATGAGCTATTATAGCTCGATATGTCATTTTCCCCAACCTGTCCATCAGAAGTTATAGAACAGCGGGTGGCCAGCTGATGGAACAGCCTGAATATTTCCATGAATAAAAGTGTTATCACAAAAACAATGATTATGTAGTTGCTAGATGCAAATCTGTATGTCCAATATGGCCTACTCTTTCACACAGGGTCATGACCTATTACGTGATTAGATTTACACTTGGCCCTGTTTATGGCCGGGTAGTGATAATGCTTCGCTATACTCATGAAGCATTATCACTACCCGGCCATAAACAGGGCCAAGATTTGCACAAGCTCGGACCATCGTTTTTCTTTGGAGGGGGCTCCACGTCACATTTTAAAACTAACTTGGGCAAGAAAGGTGGTGTTCATGCTCTTATTTTATTTATGAATCACAAGCGTTTGAAATTATGCCTAGGATCCCAAGCTTACTTTCTGCATTCAAATAGTAGCCACAATCTGTGGCTTTTTTTTTGTGCCAATAAAATGTAAACAATAATAATAAGGAACAACATAGAGTTGGGTAACCCCAGCTCTTGTCACAAATATTGGTTTCGTAATAATAAAATATTTTATTATTGCGAAACCAATATTAGTGACAAGCGCCAGATTTTGCTGGTTGTGGCTAGACTATGACTGACTATTTTGTTTTGTCGAGTGTTATTAACATTTTAACATTATACACAACAGTTGTATGTCTAAATACTATTGGAAAATCCACTTTCAAGATATGAACGTATGCTATTTTTTCTAATGTACCTGTATTATTATTTTCACTTTATGATAACAATAAATATGATTCACAGAAGAAGTGATCGAAAACTAAACAACGCATCATCATCATGTTCATGCACGTTTACATAGCACTTCCCAGTGCCTGCTACTTTTCACTCTTCTTATTATTTATGAAATACGCGAATAATCACCTGGATCGATATGTTTTAAAAATTCCCCAGCAATTCTAGACTGGACTCGTCTATGAAAAACTTCTCTAGCGTCATCTGAAGTTGCCATGTTGTCACAACAGCGTAGATAACTCTCGAAACAGGAAGTTGTCATCGCCAAAACGCAACCATGCCGACCTCTGGAATTGTTTGGGGGTTTGACGCGCGCTGATTGGTCAGCTTGTTGGACGCGAACTTGAAAAGCGTGCTGGATGTTGACGTTTGGATTGCAGTTATTGACATGGTATTTTGATGAATACGCGTTCTTTTTACAAACGATATGGACATATGCATGTTAAATAATTCGTTTACACACTAATAAGCAACATTAGCATAGATACAGCTACAGGATAGGCTTAATTATATAGGTATTAACATATATTTTTGCAAATTTCTAGGGGTCCTCAATTTTCGTGTACTGCCACTGCTGGCTAAAATCGTAAACAGTATAAGCCAGTATATGTCTTAGAGATAACAATGACCTACTCGGCCACAAACATGGCCTATAAACATGTTTATATTTATTTATTGAATCTTTTAATTTAATGTCGACATAGAAGTGAGAAGGTCTCGTAAGCTTTATACAGTACACTCTGGCAATACCGGCATTCGTTGGGACCAATATTATATGCCGGTTTTGAGAGAGTGCCGGATTCTCAGTTTATCAAGAGTTGGACTTGGCTCAACGTCATATGTGGCAAGCAGTTCAGTCTTTTGTGCTAATGCCAGTTCAACATGCTTACGTTTTTCTGGTTGTTCTGCCATGATAATGGCGATACCAGCAATCTATATCTATACCAGATATCTAGCAATCTATGAAAAAAATACCTACAAATGCGTATTTAAATGTACTATGGCAAATTTAACTCGAAGAACAGTCGCTCAAGAGTCGTGCATAATAATCCCATTGATTAACTGTGTATTTAAAGTTATCTTCAAATATCGTTACGTATGGGTTAAAGAGTCCTGCTGTGAGTAACGTAAAACAATAATCCACTCACTCATATTCAAATAAAAGACCAATTAAATTAAATGGCAGCCAATAATGTTTTCACAATAATTACCGGAATTTTAACATGGTTAACTCAAAGAGGAGCAATCCAATGAGTATACCATGTAGGCATATATAGTAATCAAATTGATCAACTGTGTACCGCGACTGACAACTACATGGTAGTCATTGTTTTCATAATTTAACAAATGTCATCTAATGTTAAATGCATTGTCACTGGCCGGGATTTTTAACGTATCCCGATCTGCGCAGATTTCCGGAGTACAAAGATGCCAGTAGTGAAAGAGTGCACTGTAGTGTATTGATTTTACCCAAATCTATGACATTTTTAGTACATAAAATGTTTCAAACAAGGAAATATTTATTTCTCAAAATACATATTTTGGACGAGCAGTAATTGTTTGATATTATCAGGAAAAAATGGTTGATTACTTATAATGTATTGCTATGTAAAAATAGCCCTGACTATTGAAGTAACCTCTGAAATTATGTGTACAGAGATCTCTTTTCAATTGCTATGATGTGGTGAAATTTGCACTAATTGTAGCTCCCAACATTTCATTCAGCACAATTAATGTCTTTGCAAAGCCCCCCTGTTTAAACTGACCATTCCAATGTTTGCTATAACACTGTGAATTTTGCTTAAATGCTTAACTAGCCCAGTCCTCATGTAGTAGGCACAGTCCATTAATAACTTTTTCCTCTTGTTTAATACAGATAGCAACCTGAGAAATGGCATCACTTGGTTTTCAAATTCACGTGGACAAGGAGATAACCAAGCCCGTGAATCACAGACATGGAAGCTCTTCAGGACATCGTAAGCACCATTGAAGAGAAGGATTCCGCGAATTACATGTAAAATGATAGAGAGATATCCGCGAAGTAAACTTGTACATTGAATATACGCAAAACTAAAGCTTTATGGTA
>JAUTBT010005701.1:0-26620 GCA_032361225.1 Lepetodrilus schrolli
GACATATAGGTCAGGATTAAGTAGCACAGACATATAGGTCAGGATTAAGTAGCACAGACATATAGGTCAGGATTAAGTAGCACAGACATATAGGTCAGGATTAAGTAGCACAGACATATAGGTCAGGATTAAGTAGCACAGACATATAGGTCAGGATTAAGATAAAACAGACATATAGGTCAGGATTAAGTAGCACAGACATATAGGTCAGGATTAAGATAGGTCAGACATATAGGTCAGGATTAAGTAGCACAGACATATAGGTCAGGATTAAGATAACACAGACATAGAGATTTGACATGAAACAATAATTCACTCACTCATTCATTAAGCATGTGATAAATATTGAACATTAGCATACCTCAAAGTATTGGATACTCGTTCCTATGTAGTTAAAAAATACCTGTTGTAGTTTTGATGCTGATGCGGAGGAGAAGTGTGGTATCAGTGTCCAGGCAGCCATCGACACGGACCAGCACAACCCAGAGGCGTACCAGCTGCAGGCCAGCTTCCTCCTGTCTACAGGCAATAAACAGGTATTGTGTTCCGAGAATAGCCGGGAAACAAACAGGTGTTATGTCCGAGAATAGCCAGGCAACAAACAGGTGTTATGTCCGAGAATAGCCGGGCAACAAACAGGTGTTATGTCCGAGAATAGCCGGGCAACAAACAGGTGTTATGTCCGAGAATAGTCCGATAACAAACAGGTATTATGTCCTAGAATAGTCCGACAACAATCAGGTATTATGTCCTAGAATGGTCCGACAACAAACAGGTGTTATGTCCTAGAATAGTCGGGCAACAAACAGGTATTATGTCCTAGAATAGTCCGACAACAAACAGTTATTATGTCCTAGAATAGTCCGACAACAAACAGGTATTATGTCCGAGAATAGTCCGACAACAAACAGGTATTATGTCCGAGAATAGTCCGACAACAAACAGGTGTTATGTCCTAGAATAGTCCGACAACAAACAGGTATTATGTCCGAGAATAGTCTGACAACAAACAGGTATTATGTCCGAGAATAGTCCGATAACAAACAGATGTTATGTCCTAGAATAGTCCAACAACAAACAGGTATTATATCCTAGAATAGTCCGACAACAAACAGGTATTATGTCCTAGAATGGTCCGACAACAAACAGGTATTATATCCTAGAATAGTCAGACAACAAACAGGTATTATGTCCTAGAATGGTCCGACAACAAACAGGTGTTATGTCCTAGAATAGTCCAACAACAAACAGGTATTATATCCTAGAATAGTCCAACAACAAACAGGTATTATGTCCTAGAATGGTCCGACAACAAACAAGTATTATATCCTAGAATAGTCAGACAACAAACAGGTATTATGTCCGAGAATGGTCCGACAACAAACAGGTATTATATCCTAGAATAGTCCAACAACAAACAGGTGTTATGTCCGAGAATAGTCCAACAACAAACAGGTGTTATGTCCTAGAATAGTCTAACAACAAACAGGTATTATGTCCTAGAATAGTCCAACAATAAACAGGTATTATGTCCTAGAATGGTCCGACAACAAACAGGTGTTATGTCCTAGAATAGTCAGACAACAAACAGGTATTATATCCTAGAATAGTCAGACAACAAACAGGTATTAGAATGGTCCGACAACAAACAGGTATTTTGTCCTAGAATGGTCCGACAACAAACAGGTGTTATGTCCTAGAATGGTCCGACAACAAACAGGTATTATGTCCTAGAATAGTCAGACAAGAAACAAGTATTATGTCCTAGAATAGTCCAACAACAAACAGGTATTATGTCCTAGAATAGTCCGGCATCAATCAGGTATTATGTCCTAGAATAGTCAGACTACAAACAGATATTCTGTCCTAGAATAGTCAGACAACAAACAGGTATTATTATTATTATTATTATTATTATTATTATTATTATTATTATTATTATTATCAGAAGAGATATAAAAGAACTCAAACTCATGTATGAAAGGACCATCATTTGGACCATTTTCCTTTCAGCTCCCTACCTAAGAAATGAAAATACATGAGGTTTATCTCCTAATTTAACATTATTATTGTTATACTTGTAGGTTTTACCATCACATGCAGATGTAGGTATGACAATCACATTGGTGTAGATTTACGAACATTGTGCTTGTATTGGGAGTTTACTAACATACAATTTTCATCAGTCATTTCTTACATTTTAGGAAGCAATAGAAGGAATTAAGAAAAGTGTGTCACTATGGCTACCAATGGTGCAGAAATTGGATAAAGGAGATGTTTCTGATGAAGATTTTGATCCTATTGAGGTTAGTTATACCACATAACAAGATTAGTATAGCATACCATATCACAAGATTAGTATACCATACCATATCACATGAATAGTGTAGCATACCATATCACAATGTTAGTCTAGAATGCCATATAACAAAATTAGTAAAGCATACCATATAACATGAATAGTATTGCATACCATATGGCATGACTAGTATAGCATACAATATAACAAGAATTGTATAGCATACCATATGACATGAATAGTGTAGCATACCATATCATAATGTTAGTCTAGAATGCCATATAACAAAATTAGTATAGCATACCATATGGCATGATTAGTATAGCATACCATATAATAAGAATTGTATAGCATACTATATGACATGAATGGTGTAGCATACAATATCACAATGTTAGTCTAGAATGTCACATGGCAAGATTAGCCTAACATACCATATTACAAGATTAGTGTACCATACTATATCACATGAATAGTGTAACATACCATATCACATGAATAGTGTAACATATCATATCACATGAATAGTGTAACATACCATATTACAAGATTAGCCTAGCATGCCATATAGTAGCATGTCCTGGCCAAAATTAAAATATACAATTCCTACAATGTTTCAGTGGATTTACATCTTTGTTATGGTAGTAATCCAAACAACTTGGTTTACGTCCCAGAGTTGCTCTGTTTAGCAGCCGTTATAAAACACCTACCCTAGGTTGAAAATGTTGCATATGTCAATATCTCAGTAAGTAAACATTATTACAACATACAATAAAAACCACAATTAACAGACTTATGTATGCCAAAGTGGTCAACTATTAGTTTGCTTCTTCGTGCATACTTGTAATTAACAAGTTACATTTAATTACACTAATTAATGGTACGAGAAAACAATTCGGAGATTTAGATGAGCTTTCCATCATGAATATTGCTAAAATATCCACCAAGTACATGATATTGGATACTGTACTTGGATATTGTAATTGAATGTTCACTTATAGCACGGCTTGTCAGTTTAGGGCAGGAGGAAACCTGCAACATCTGTAGTGCTGAATGTTGCAGTAAACCTGCGAGCATCGGCTGGTACTGACAAGACCAAGCATGATTACTGCATTGCCACTCTACAGATATCGCATCCTATCAATATCGCGTCAGAAAGGTAACTTCTGCGAACATTGATGCCGTGCCACCGGGGTGGGATTTGAACCTGGAACCTGGAAGTCCAACGTTCTACCACTGCGCTACCACTTGCCCCTAAATTAATGTACACATGGTATTCTACAAACATGTCAACATTGTATTGACCATCGTGTGGTTATATCCTGTATGACTTCAGTTGTTTCTATGCTATCCTTTAGTCACTTTCTAATGCCCTTGAGCTTCAATTGTATTAGCCTATAGATACCCGGCGGTGCAAACGTGTTGGTTGGGAGGTGAACATAGTAGGCCTACATGTGTACTTAATGATAATAATAATAATAATAATTATAATAATGGCTATTTATAATGCGCCAAATCTACCATCGCTCAAAGCGCCACATTTAATGGTTATATTAACGCACTTCTGGCTTAAGGGCATACCTGAGAATTATTCATTCTCACCTGTCTTTTGATAAACATAGTAGGCCTACTCGACTGGCCAATGAATTTTGTTATATTTGATAGCAAGATACTAAGCATCCATTATGATTACTAGGCCTAAATATCCGTCAAATAGGCCTAAGGTGGGATATATAGATCATATTGCTATAGATTTGTTTACCGTAAATCTATTATTTTTATTGGAACTACGTTTGATTGTTGTACAGCCTTTCGGACGGTAGTGAACTGGATTTAGAGGTAACTTGGTATTAGTCCGCAGATATATTCGTTGCTATTAACATAGAATTTACATATATAAAATACAACTGTGGCAATAAATAGGATATTACATGATGTTCTATTTAATATCAACTACTAGTATATGTCCCTTGTGAATACGAAGGTGGCATTATGTATATCACACGATATTAACTTTATTAATATAAGAAGCATTAATATTTCATTGTTGCTATAACATCAAAATAAGTACAGCAGAGATCACAATCCAAGCGATATCTAATATGCATGCTAGTCTTGAAGTATTGGGTGATAAATATCATCAAAAAAGATAGATTATATATACCTTTTGATCACATAACAGGAGGTTTGGAGTGCAATAAATCCAGGCTATAAATATAAATATTTTCACTAGTGCAATAACAATAGATTTTTATAATTGTATTCATACGCAATATCAAAGTCTTTTTGGACCTATTTTAGAGTTTTTTTCTTGGGACATGATTTGTCAAATATAATGTTAAAAGATTTCTTCAATTAAATATGCAAACACATTTATTAATATTTACACATTTACATGGAACTATGTTTTGTCCATGTGCTTAAACCCAGTTCCCAAGACATTTGCCTATATATAGTGTTTGTGACTTAAAATCGATATTACACTAGTTTCTACAGTAATGTGATAAAGAGAATCTCGCATTCGTGTTCATATATTACTGAATTTATTAAACTCTTAATCTTGTTAATTATATAACCTTCAAAATACAAGGGGCCACTGGTGACCCCTGGCCCTCTAGAGGGTTAAAAGAGTTCAGTCGACTTGTTTGTAGTGCGTCTCGCCTGTTATAAAAACATTGTCTCCGGTTCTAATAATACCACGAAATACCCATTTTATTTGACGCCGTAGATTATTTCCATACATGCCCCCAACCATTTTCATACTTTCTTTTCCTGGCCTACATACATGGTCTTCACAAGAAGCGATGTTTACCAGTTAGTTAATAGAACATCATTAGTGTGGAGATGTGGGGATTCTTATGGTTTAGACATCCATTAACCAACTCATGTACACGTATTCTCTACTTAGTGCAACAAATATCATGATGATTTTCCTTCATGATGCGAAAAGTAGTGGCAATCATTGGAATTGGAAAAACGTATTGAAACCAGGGTACCCTTTACCGAAGCTCTGGTATCCGCAAAGAAAAGAAACCACTATTGGTTCGCAGTGACCATCGTGACTTTATACAAATCTGCTCTCGTGTACCTACCAACCTTGACAAATCCGTACCCCCCAGCAAGAACTCTCCGTTCTATGGATCTTCTTTTACTGGAGACGCCTACCTACATGCTAAAATCTTTCGGTTCCCGAACTTTCCACTTTGCTGCTGCTTCTCTATGGAACTCTCGCCCACTGTGTTAAACTAGCACCCTCCCTCTCAGTGTTCAAATCTTGCTTTAAAACATACCTCTTTCAACGCTACTACTAGTATTTTCCCTCCATGTACATATCCATATACCCAGACTTATAATATTCAACGTTAATGCACTTTAAGCCTGTGTGGTGTGGTTACTGTGCCATAAATATATCTTTATCCTTACTATTATTATTATTATTATGGAACTTCATAAAATGGTTTCCGATCCTCAATGGCATTGTAATCTAAATGATCTAGACAGGGCTACAACTTTGCCTTGTAACTTGTATATATTTTAAAATTATTTTTATTATTATTATCTCCCGCTTATAATGCTTTTAAACATCAGTATGTTTTACTCCATTGTCCATTTATGTATATTTGTCTTAATTGTATTACATTTAAGTCATGTTATTTGTTAAGTGCCTTAGGGCAATTGTTTTAAAACAAAACTACAATAGGACGCTATATAAAATGCTGTGTATATTATTATTATTATCATCATCATTATTATTTTAAATATCTGCGGCGTATAGCAATTAAGTTTGTCATCAGTTGGTTAAATACGGTACCGTTTCCTGATATTGGCATGTTCTTAGTTTAATACGGTAGCCTAATGGTAGCATACATAGGCAGGCTTGGTTCCAGAAGAGCATTTGTATTGTAGATAATAATAATAATAATAATAATAATAATAATAAAATTATAAACTACAAAAGATCTACTTTAGAAGAATTGAGGAATACGTAGCCTACGTGATTGAAAGACTCCTCCCCTGTAGGGAATGGACGCATGTGCAAACTGATTGCCTGCTATTTTCTTACTACCGTAACTGATTCAGCCAACCACTACTGTAGAAAAGTAGTGTAGTAATTGTAGTGCAGCCTGAACACAATCCAGATGTGTGGGTTTTCAGTATGGAATTTTGCCATCATTGAAATATCTAAAGTATGTCAGTGACATCTCAAATTCATTAATTCTCCTTCAGCATCAGGTTATGTGAGGGCCCGTGGTGATTGATCATGAATTGGCTTCAGTGTGCATAGTTAGCATTGGCTAGGTCAGCCGATGACCTGTTTGATTTGTTTTCTTCCTTGGACTCTACAGCAGTATATGTGCTTATTATAAATCTAGGAACTGTTAGGAACTGTCTAGATTCATTTACATGTGTTTTATTTCGCACTTTTATCAAGTTGTCCCCGCCTGAGAACAACGATTTTGAGAAAATAGGAATTGAAGTTTTGCATATCCTCATTTTTTAAAGGTGGTGGTTCACAGCTGTAAAATTATACACATACATATCTTAAGACATACATAACTTATACAAATAAAAATAATCCTGTAATATTTTTCTAAACTTTAAGAACTGAAATTTGAGTTCCATAGTGTTCTATGTCCATAACTCTTCATTAATTGCATTTGGATATATAACCTCAACAAATTTTTTTTTTAAATTTGGACTTGGAACACTCTGGTTTATCAGGCGACGATTTTTACAAATTCAAAACGAGGATAAATATTTGTTTTGGCATTTAATGTTCCTTTCCTTGTACAACTTCCAAGTCCTGGGTCCCGTTCCACAAAATCATCACCGCGCTACGAGAGTCGTAAGTCCTATACACCAACATGGAGTTAGGACTCTCGTAGCGCGGCGATCGTTCCGTGGAATGGGGGCCTGGGTCCAGTTGCATGACGCTCTTGTAGAGCTACAATAGTAGTCTTCTACAATTGGAATTTAGTTGCACAAAGCTCTTGTAGGCTATCTGCATCTGGACCCTGGACTAGCTAGACACGATGCAATACCTGCGAATTCGATAATTGTACCGATCATGACAAACATGTATATATATATAGAGGGAATAAGTATTTATTGAAGCAGAAATCTTGAAATACCAAATCCAACAACAGATATTGAATACCATACAAAGATGGCATTGTCAAATTACAAATTTAGAACAATATATTCTGTGTGAGTGGACATAAACATTATCTAAGTACACAGATTAAATACAAATGTCTAGCATGCATGTAAAATTGATATTGTATGTGAACAGGACGTTAAAAATGTCAACATAAGCAACACATCTACACATTGCACGAAAAAAGTCACAACCACCAACTTACGTCAACTCTGCTTGCAACTAGTCGCAATTATTTCGTATTCTGGGAACTGGTATATTTATTAATATTTAAAATAAGCGATAATAGGGTACAGTTATCAGATACTGGCAGTGTCAAGAAATCTACGACAGGTATTAATTAACGAATAATTGGTGCGTGAAATCGGTGTAGTCGTAAGTGTCGGGAATTGTTCGCCCAGTTTTGTCCACATAGGGCTTCATCCTGGCCACACAATAGTCTGCCTGTTCCTTTGTGAGATTCTGAAAAAATATAATATTGATAAAAATTTACAAAAAATTAAATATTTATAAAATATTACAGTGAGTGAATTATTGTTTTATGTCACAGCGAGAACTTGAAAAATTACAATCTTATTTTATCATTGTACCATATTCCACAAAATAAAATTTAAAAAAATATACATTATTTTCTCATCATACAAGACATAATAAAAATTTAAAAAATAAACATTATTTTCTCATCATACAAGACATTTATAGCATCATTTGTCATTTTCTAGGCATTCACAATCAGTATATTTGAGTGAATGATTTTTTCCTTACATCACGGCGAGAATCTTTCACCTATATCTAACAACCTGTATATTTGTGTAACCAGGCCCCGACATTATGAAACTCTCTCAGGCATGGCAACAGACAATTGTGATTTCAGCAGGAAACCAAGTCCATAGCAAATAAATTGACCCCCTGGACAAATAAATCAGCAGATTTGCCATCCCTGTTGAGTACGATTTCCTCCTCAACTCGAAGATTTGTTCACAAATCCCCCATACAAAATTTGAGCTTGAGCATAAAACCGTATTCAAAAAGTTTCGTAATCTCGTCACACATGCTTGTAACTAATGTTGTTTCATCTACAAGCTGTAAAATGACATCATCATATATGAGATGTTTCATAGTTTTATATAGATGTTACTCACGGCGTAGAGCTCCTGTGCTGTAATGTATGGTTTTTCGCCCGAGGTCAGGGCCCTGAACGCTTGCTCGACCTCTGAACTCGACTGAACGTTTTCAGTTTCTCGACTGATCATGAAGGCCATGTATTCTTGCAGCGTAACTTGGCCATCTCTGAAAGAATGTGAAAAATATGATTGTAAAATAGAACTGAAGTGTCAAATGTGGTGGCATCTTCGCCTCGGTTGGATTAATATCTAACTTAACCCTCTCCATGCAGGGCAAGGCTTAATTAACTCTTGGCATTACTACATAAGACAATTCATGTCCCAACAGGGACAATCATGTATTTTAAGTCAATTGCTATTTCTGAATGAAACTGTCAACGAACACATCAACATGTTGGGAGGTCTACTGATCCCTTGGGATCAACAATATCGTGTGTGTGTGTAGGTGTGTGTGTGTGTGTGTGTGTGTGTAGGAGGGATCTACTAACCTGTTGGGATCGACGACATCGAGAATGGCCTGGAACTCGGGATCTATATGCCCTTCTTCTACCATTGGCAAGTCGTAGCCCAATGCTCGCAGACATGACTTGAATTCCTGGTGGTCCAATTTTCCACTCTTGTCCTTGTCAAAGTGCCTGCAGAAAAATAGGATTGTACCAAATTGCTGTGGTTCTTAACTAATCAAAGCACATATTAAAATATTGTATTTATTTATTGCTCGACGTAAACCGCAGGGATTTTTCAGCCAATAAGCACCTGATACATATTAACGTAAACATTGCCTTACGGTTGGTTGAATTGGAGCATAGTTTGAATATTATTACAATAGTATCATGACTTGCATGTTTTGTGCGTAAATGTCCTGCATGGCATAGCAACAGACATTTGTGATTTCAGCAGAAAACAAACCCGGGCTGCAGGCCCCAAGCCACATCCACAGCAATCCACCCCGGGACAAATAAATCTGCGGATTTCTGCGGGAAAATTGCCATACCTGATATTGAACTCAAAGTTTTAGCCACAAACCCCCATATAAAAGCTGACCTTGAGCATCTTACTCAAAATATTTTGTAATCTCGGGGCCAGATTTCCACTGGATGGTGGTGCTCTAGCACGCTCGCCAACATATCCTGCCAAGTTAAGTACATTAACACTGTTACTGAAGGAACTTTGAATCTATTTACTTGAACATCATGCTGAATTCTCTGAGAGCATCTTCTGACACACCGCTTCTGTTTCTGTGAGAGAACAAAAAGAAGAACATTTATACTCTGCTTTCTAGAAATTACACGACACATAAGAATATATTAGAAATGAGATATAGTGAGTGAGTTATTGTTTTTAGTCCCAGTGGTAATCTTTAATCCATACGCGACGACTGATAAAACAAGGATAATAAATAACTGCATTGCATGGTACAGACGGCACATCCTATCATCAACTTTTGCAAACATCAATGCCGGGCTCCTGGGACGGGATTTGAACCCAAATCCTTTGGCTCCAAAGTAACGTTCTACCACTGCGCTACCACCCCGCCCCATCATGACCTCTGACCGGCACTACAAGTGGCTGCTGTTACCTTGCTTCTATCTGCTGTTCCAGGTTGTGCTGCATTCTCATACAGAGCTGATCCAGCTGGTCCCACTGCTGCGCCAGTCCCACAGTGCTGTGTTCTGTGTATCTGCAATACATACAGCACAGATGAGAACATTGTCAGTTGACTCTAGGCCTGGCTGCATTGTGCAGCCTTGTATATATGTAATAGACCTACCGCAAAGCCAAACACTCTCTTTAACCCTCTCCCTGCTGGATTAGGCACAGTCACTGCTCATTAGGACATCTCCAGTTGCCTCCAGCATGGAGAAGGTTAAATATACATAAAACATTACCACGTGGAAATAGACGATCGCATCGACACAGAACATTCCTGTTGGCCTTTCTTCAATGCACATCATTTGACATAGTTTTACGATAGTATTAATACCTGTAGACAAAGTTGCTACCTGTAATGTCCTAGATTGGTTAATCATTGTGAACGATATGCTATACATTTAAGTGAAATTATTCCAACAATAATAATATTTCTCAGTACTGGCCCCCGTTCCACAGAACAATCACAGCACTATGAGAGTCGAAGGTCGTTAGAAACTCCATGCTAACGTACAGGAGTTACGACTCTCGTAGTGTTACGATTGTTCTGTGGAACGGGTCCCTGGTCGTTGTGAATGGGGTGCAATATAAGAACAGTAATCACAATAATAATAATAATAATAATATTAATTATTACAACTATTAATGATATTTGAGTAATGATCGACAAAAACAACCTAAGGACTTCCATCTCACCTGTTGTCCAAGATCAGTCTCTCCTCCATTGCTGCTCCGAGGTCCTCGATCTTTTTCAGCTGGCCCTTCTGTGCTCGCACTTCGTGAGCCTTGTTCTGTTATACGAGAAAATACACCATTACATACTGGTGCTGGCACTTCTCAATATCAGATTCACCAATATTACAATCATATATTCATTCTCTTCATTCTGGCTGTTAAAATTCTTTTTATTTTATTTTAAAATAATTTTTAATTGGGGTTTATAGCCACTTTCAAGATTCTTCCACTAATATGGCTTAGCAGTTTAGGGCAGGAGGAAACACGCAACATCTTTAAAGATGAATGTTGCAGTAAACCTGCGAGCACCGGCTGGTACTGACAGACCAATGATGACAACTGCTTTGCCACGGTACAGACAGTGCATCCTATCGTGATTGCATCAGGAATGTACCTTACAAGAACATTGACGGCAATATCCCATAATAGGAATTGTACCCAGGGCCTTTGGCTCTGAAGTCCTACATTCTACCACTGTGCTACCACCCACCACATTTTATATACTTAATATACTCCTAATAATGTCAGATTTTCACCAATGACAACAAAATGAGTAATGGGATAGTTTTGAGGGAGATTCTGTGTTATTAATTAAAAAATGGATATAGAAGCTTGAATAAAATCTGCAACAATACACTAACAGTATATCCCCAGTATATAACTAGCAGTATATCCACAACATGGACAGTAATAATAATAATAATAATAATGTGAACATTTATATTGCGCCAAATCCACGCTCGAAAGCAAGCTCATAGCGCTACATTATTACCCCGGTCACTGGATATGTGTGCACTCAATTTCCAATGATACTATAGAACCCGGCATCGATGTTTGATCATAATAGGATGCGTGTCTGTATCGTGGCAATGCAGTCATCATCCTTTTGTCAGTACCATCCAGTGCTCGCAGTTGCAGATTTCCTCCTGCCCTAATATGACGAAGCTGTGATGCAAGTGACAGAATCATTTATAAGATCTGTTTCAGCTGAAAACAATTTTCCATGTATATATTACTTCAATTGTATATAGTTTAATTTTCCATGTATATATTACTTCAATTGTATATAGTTTAACACACATGGAGGAAGCTTTGGATCCAATGTCTGCACACATGGCACGATTCCAATGCACCAGCTACGACTCACGGGTTCTCCTTCCATCACAAACAGATCACAGCAATATTACTGATATACTGTGTAAAACATGGTAAAAAAACCATCCAACTAAATGTTCCGATACTAAAAACAAACTGTTGTATTCTTGTCAAATGACAAGATGCTAATGTTGTGTTTTGAATAAGCATGCAACAGAAGAGATTGAAGCTGGCAATCGATCAATATACATGTTTAAAAAAAATATATATAAAACACAATTACAACATACAAAGTTTCATAGTACAATTGTACCTTTTACAAACACTATCTTTTTTTTCTTTTTAATTAAATCGGTCATCTCTTGGAACACCAGGCCCCCGTTTCACAACGGTCTCCTAACTATTTAGGAGCTCCTAAACCAGTCCTAAGAGGTGTCACCTTGTAACAAATGTTTCACGACAATGTCACAAGTCTTATCCCTTCTTAAATCGGCATCTAACTTAGGAGGTGATAAACTGGGTCATAAAGTTAGAACTCCTAAATTTAGGATGTTGTGAAACGGGGGCCAGATGGTCACAGAAATCAGTTATGCCACTTATACATGTTCACCAAAGTTTCATAACATCCAAACAGTAAATATAACAGGTTGGGTAGATATTCACTATCTTCACTTAGTGATGAGATCAACACCATAATGATCAATGCATCTACCCAAACCCATAGTTTATATTCAGTCTGGTCCTAGTCGTCGTGTATGGATGAAAGATTCCCGCTGCGACGTTAAAACTAACCTAGTATGCAGTAAAAACTTCCAATAACATAACTTGAAACATGGTCAGAGCAAAACAAACTCAAGAATGTTCATATGCACACAATATGTCACAATTTGCAGATCTTTTGATGATGGGCCATCATCCTTTTCACAGAATTTACTCATCAAACTTCATCAACAGTTTCCCCACCAGCTCATCTTCTTTGTTTCTGATTCTGAATCTTCACAAACTGGGTATTCGGGAGATTGCAAACACTTATGCCAAGAAAAACCTCCAAATGTTGAAGCTCTAGTATATATAGGCTAGAACCTTCAGTAGAATACTTCTACTTCTTCTACACCTTCAACAGTCTGAATAGATAGCACGCAGGACATTCAACTCCTTGATGTGTGTGTGTGATTCCATCTGCAACAAATCACTCTCACTCTTAGGTGATCTAATTGAACTTGGATGCATGCTCCTACTTCATTGGCATGGACGTATGGTTTGGAATTGTTTGTTAAAGCCTGGAGTCATTGATACAGTTCATTAGTAAGCCTTCACCTTTCCAAAGTCTTGCTGGTGGTGCTCCTTCCAGGTGAATCCTACATTTTCTTGGGAGGCTTTGTCAATGGAGCTGCCATGTCGGAGATGGACAGTACCTTGCCATACTGGAGGAAATACTTTAGTCCATTCGTGTTTGTCGGAGCAGGACAGTCAGTAATGGCTTCAACTTTGTCTTGGGACTGGTTTCACCGTTGATTTCACTACAGTCCCAAGTACATCACCAACAGTTGCTTGAGGACATTTATTTTCTGAAAAGGTCACTATGAGGTTGCTATGGCAAGTCTGTGCATGATGGGCGTGTTGTATAAACATGTCCCATTCATTGTTATGAATGATCATTGTCAATGTAAGCTTCACCCACATCAAATTCTGCATGGCAACAGACCATTGTGAAAACAGCGGAAAACAAACCCACGCTGCAGGGCCCAAGCCAGGGCAAATAAATTGACCTCATGACAAATAAATCGGAGGATTGCCATGCCTGTGGTGCAATTTTCATACTGACTGGAATAACTGATCATAACTTTATACTGATATAGATCGTCTGTTGTTATAAAAGAACACACCAGAGACCTATTACAGTATTAGTAGGGCTGGGCATTGGTGGAATGTAAGTAAGAAAAGGCATTACCGTCATTTCCCTAATAATAGGAGCCCTCAAATTGATCACCGAAAAATACGAACCTGACCAATTCTTTCAAATCATTATTTTCTAATTATGTGAACAAAATAATTTTTTCAAAGAAAGTCCATACCGGTATTTATTTACCATTTCATTTACAACCATATTTTGTACTGTAATTTGGTTGTCTCTAATTATACGAACACAGATCAACAGCTACAAATGTAATTATTTTCTACTGTTCAAATTATTATGGTAATTACGGTACTAGCTTACATAGTCATGAACATAAAAGTCAGACGTGGTTAGTTTGCAATAATCATATATAAACATATACCAAACATAAATTATAATTAAAAGGACATTATCTGTGTATAGATATGTGTATAACCCTGTACATGTGGCAACTATCAGTACCAGTACAGCCCTGCCTACTAGTGAGTGGAATCTGATAGTACCACTGTAACAAACTTGCTTACAAATTCTGTTGGTCAATGCAATTGTCAATTGTTGGAACAGGGGTATGGATCAGAATTTGACAAAGCTCTTACGAGGCTTAGGAACAAAACACCAACAATTCCACTCACTTCTGCCAGGTTCTATAATCAGGCATGGCAACAGATAATCAAATAAATCGGCGGATTTCCGCAGAAAATTGCCATGCCTGTATAATATCATTGTTCAACATCCATCTAATTTCTTTGCTTCATGAAGCTTCTCCAATTATATAGCATTGTACGCATCATTGGAGTGGCTTCACATACATCAACACCATAGTAAACTATGTCAGTTCTACATATTTTACCAACCCCTCGGTCCATGTAATTGCCAATTATTTTAATGCTGTACACATGAATTTTGACAAAGACATGTTTTCAGAATCTGTAAATTGTGAACACTCGTCAAGGTTTGGTACTAAAATTCAATGTACCCATTAACCAGACAATTAGCTCTTTTTCAAGACAAACATGAGAGCTTTTCAGTTTTTAACTTTACCACATACAACTCTCACCACAAGGTGTCAAAACATTTTCATCTGAACAAGCCTCAAAGTTGCAACATTTTCGAAAGGAGCCATTTGGCTTCTGCAGATCCAGAAACACTTAAAATAAGTGAAATACTGGTCACCAAATGCAAAATTAGGTCGCCATGGCTCCCAAATTAGTCGATAAATTGGGCACTGTGATAGTAATCTTTCTCCAGGGAACCCATCATCAGTCAATGTCTATGGAAGGTTAATTTCTGATGCAGTTATCATAGTATGAACTGTATAACATAAACTGTCTGTCGTAGATCGTCTGCGAGACAAAGGCTGAGTGCCGTTCAGCATCGGCGAGATCTGCAGAAACTTCTACGCGAATCTGAGAAAAGAGCGGACGACTCCGGCTACGTCGGTGACTCGGATGACGTGGAGGACGATGCAATAGAACTGTTAGGTGAGTCTGCTTTAATCTTCAGTCGAGGGGCGGGTGGTAGCACAGTGGTAGAGCATTGGACTTCGGAGCCAAAGGCCCCAGGTTCAAATCCTGTCCTGGGAGACCGGCATCAATGTTCGCGAAAGTTACCTTTCTGACACAATTTAGATATCATCCTTGGTCTGTCAGTGCTTGCAGGTTTACTGCAACATTCAGCACCACAGATGTGGGTTTCTTCCTGCCCTAAACTGAGAAGCTGTGGTATAAGTGAAAGAATCTTGAAAGCTGCTCTAAACCCCAATTCAAACAAAATAAAACACCATAATGACGTCAGCTGGAATGACAAGTGCTGATCATGTTTCAGAGAATGCGGACGACCTGTTGAGAGAAGGAGTGACCAACATCCCCAAGTCCGGATACAAACTCAGCAGAGTGAGTTCCCCTTTGCAATATATTCACAACAACTGTAGTACTGTAATTGCTATTATAATTCAAATCTTCTAATAGTTTGCACAGCTAACTTAAAAAAAAAAAAATCTGCCCTTAAAATAATATGTTTATCGCAGTTAACTATACAGGTTTACATCTTTAACTTATTTTATGTCCTCGGATATGATTTATTGTTCTGGAACTGTCATGGTCTATTACATTTGCAGGTTTCCTCATGCCATAAACTGACAAGCCATGATTTGAGCAAAATAATCTTCAAATCTGCTCTAAATCCCAAACAAAATACATTCTATTCTATGTAAAATCTGGGGTGGGTGGTAGCGCAATGGTAGAACAGTTGGACTTCGGAACCAAAGGTTCCAGGTTCAATTCCCGCCCCGGGGGCCCGGCATCAATGTTCGCGAAAGTTCTTTCTGACGTGATATTCATAGGATGCGATGTCTGTAGAGTGGCAATGCAGTTATCATCCTTGGTCTTGTCAGTACCAGCCGATGCTCGCAGGTTTACTGCAACATTCAGCACTACGAATGTTGCGGGTTTCCTCCTGCCCTAAAATGACAAGTCGTGATATAAGCGACTTAAAACCCCAATCAAAAAAATAATAATCAAAAAACATATTTATATATAAAAAAATATATAATCTGTTTTGTGTGATATCATTCTTTTCTAAGTACATAACATGTTTCTATATGTTTGTAGGTAATGCAGCAAAGACAAGACGCAGCGACCATTAAATTGAACATCAAGTACGTATATTTTGCCTTCTTTGAAGTTTATTGTGTTACATTACTACTCATAATTATCAAAATTTTATTCTTTTATTATTATTATTATCATTTTTAATTGGTTGACAGAATCAACAATTTATAATGAGATTACTTTATCATTTCAATTATCAATAGTATATGAAGCAACAATTTATTTAAAGCTAATAATAGATTTCACAGCCAGCGTGTCAGATAATAATGTCCTTGGTGCAGGTTATTGTCAAGAGATAAGTCATCTTTTAGTGTACATTTTTAAAGAATTGTGATTCTAGGTTTAATCCTGCTTCGAATATTTTCGAACTATCTTGCAGAAATAATATCCATGATAATGAGAAGGAAATGTGCAACCCTATTATATTTTGATTTTCCAAATGTGCCAATCTATCAGATATATGAATGTTTTTTCATTTAAAAGAAACCTTGATCGATTACAAACTCTGTGATGTACTGACTCAAATTAATGTTGATGCATCATGTTTGATATATATTTATTGCCTTAGACCAATAACAGTTTCCCAGAGTGAGTAGACACATTTTGGAACAAATTCTGTCATCGTGCGAAAGGTTTTTCTCGCACCAAAGTTCTCGGTCATTCGTGGTCGCCTTTCATAGCTTTCTCTACAATTGGTTGTTTAGTTCAACAGTTGATGTCTGCCGTTTCTGTATTCATGTAGTCTGTCATCACTTTAGCATTTCCTGTCCCTCTATTTAAAACGCCTTTTTTTGTGGTCACTGACACCAATAAGTGGTATTACCATCGTATATTGCTTTATCATCTAATGGAAAGTTGAATATGGACATTATTTACACCAATTTTTCCTCTTTTTTTTCTTCTAAAAATATTCCTAATTTGGACATATATTATGTGTAAACATGTAAAATAACATAGCATTTATTAAAGTTTTACAAAATTACCTTGAAATAATCAGTAATGAGAATGCAATTCAAGTAAGTTTATGAGAACAAGCAGGTATACAGATATTTTTCGTGTATCATACTACTTTGCCTGACTAATAACTATGCAAATTAGGGAGCTCTGATCGTGTGTGGTGTCATACTATATTGAAATAGTTAACAAGTTGACAGTTACGATTGGAAACTAGATGTGCTAATCGACAGCATTTAATATGTTTACAATTTCTAATAAAAATTAGTCTTAAAGTTGTTTCTTTTCCTTTGGTGTATTTATCAATGAGTGAAGCGGTTTACAATTTACTGACCTGTATGTATTTCTACACATAACTTTAAAATGTCGGTTCAACCGTTGATGTTTTCTTCTTATAGAGAAGTATTTAAGCTTGACATTAGATAAAATGGAGATTATTAACCTCTTGTCTTTAGATATCATCTATATCCTGCATTTAGGGATAATCTCGAGTTTCAGCGAGTCTAATACAAAGATTATCCCTAAGTGCAGTATATAGACAATATCTAAAGACACTCGGTTAATAATCTCTATTTACACTTGTAGTATGTTGCCTTAATCCTCCGACTGTAAATTTATAGTACACAGAGATCACTGTTGCTTTAAGTGACCAATTTTGTAGGAAAGCTTTTTTTTTAATGCACACTTCTTCTCTAACAATGTGTTGTGTTAGAATTACCCCCCTTTAATGTTCTCCAATCCCTTGTCTCCAGTCTTTACCCACAACCAGAACCATCACCGTCCATTCAAGGTAGGTCACTCCCCCTGGTGAAATGTTTGCCATTTAAAGCACCCTCATGTGTACATTTGTAACCCGAATGAGTTTTGAATGACTCACTGATGTATGCCTCTTTATTATCCTTTGGTGTGATGTTTATCGTGGCATGTTGAAAATTCTTTGAAAATTGAATGTCTATATAAGTAAATTCTTAATCATTTTGAAAATAATGTCCACCAAAATTGTGCGCAAATTATTTAGTTCATTTATACAATTTTCTGAGTATTTTTTTGCACCGATGAAAAGCAAAATGTGATTATGTTATTCATGCAATAAGAAATCGTATTTTTTTGGTCAAATGTAACTTTGAAAGATCGTTCAGTTTAGTCACTGGATTTAGTGAATGTAGTAGGGAAAAAACAACATGAAAACAAGCTTTGCCATTCACACCATTTGGACACAACTTACTAATATTTTCGCATTGTCGTTCAGGAATGCCCAAAATGTGTTGTTTGGCTAATATGTCGGTCTTTGTTAATCAGTTTATACCAATATCTTTGGGAACAATTTCAACAAATTTCAACAGATCTACCACAGAAAGCAATATGGTGTATGAATCTAAACGTTGGTTAGATCATTTGTAGGGGCGGGTGGTAGCGCAGTGGTAAAACAGTTGGACTTCGGAGCCAAAGGTTCCAGGTTCAAATCCCGCCCTGGGGGCCCGGCATCAATGTTCGCGAGAGTTACCTTTCTGACGCGATATTGACAGAATGCGATGTCTGCAATATTCAGCGCCACGGATTTTGCGGGTTTCCTCCTGCCCTGAAACTGACAAGTCGTGATATAAGTGAAAGAATCTTGAAAGCGACTTAAAACCCAATAAAAAAAACAACAATTAAATAAATAAAATCTATACTTTGTATTTAAAAAACCCACCAATATGCATGTACACTGTATATCTGCATGCGATCTGAAAGATAGTTTGGTAAAGTAAGACTTTCCTGTGATGTTTTCTATTAATCAGGTTGTTACATATGGTCGTTCTCAGATGGTCGTTCAAAGCCTGCGATGTACAGATTATCATGATTCTGTACAACAACGCTGGTAAGTCGCTTGATACACAAAAAGATGATCCATTGGGAACACTAGCTGTGCATGTAAATGGAAGATTTTCTTCTGCTGATTACCTCGTTAAGACACAAATCCGATACTAATTGCTTGTATATCCATTTTCCATATTCATACATTGAAATTTATCAAAGGAAGCTAAGAACATTTGTGTTCGGAATACAAATTAAAGGTTTTTGGTTATGTCTTTGAAGTTTTTTCATGTTAATGAACGAGTCCGTTGGCGTATCCTTAGACATTGGCACAATAACTTACCAACTAAATAAGATACAAATACATAACAGCAAGACTTGTCATTTCCTTTTGTAATCTAAAATATGTGTATGATATTGTATACAGAATGTCATAACAATTATACCACACTGTTATCATAACTATCATATCATACTGTTGCCATAGCTATCTTAGCATTCTGTTGCAATAACTATCATAGCATACTGTTGCCCTAACTGTCATAGCATACTGTTGCCATAACTATCATAGCATACTGTTGCCATAACTATCATAACATACTGTTGCCATAACTATCATAACATACTGTTGCCATAACTATCATAGCATACTGTTGCCCTAACTGTCATAGCATACTGTTGCCATAACTATCATAGCAAACTGTTGCCATAACTATCATAACATACTGTTGCCATAACTATCATAGCATATTGTTGTCATAACTATCATAGCATACTGTTGCCATAATTATCATAGCATACTGTTGCCATAACTATCATAACATACTGTTGCCCTAACTATCATAGCATACTGTTGCCATAACTATCATAACATACTGTTGGCATAACTATCATAGTATACTGTTGCCATAACTATCATAGGATAAATTCGTCAAATAACATGTAACTGCTGCCTGTCTGTCTTTCTTTCTGTCTGCCTGCCTGTCTGTCTGTCTGTCTGCCTTCCTGTATCTCTGTTTCATGAAAAGTCAGGACTATGTTGCTTTCATCATATGAATACCGATCATCATGATGGAATTTAAAAATTGATATTCTTTCTAAGTACACAACAAGTATCGACTCTTATTAATTAAATATGCAATGCTAGATTTCAGCTCTGATTTCATCTATAGTAGTCATTGAAGATAATAGATTCTCGACTCGGATCGATCGGTCCAATTCATCAGATGTGCACTATTACGTGTAATACGTCTTGCAAGTTATAATATTAAATATAGAAAAGAGAAGGAGATCTTATTAAATCTCTAGCTGAGGTGATGTTTAGTATTCTAGTCTGTATTAATACACATGGTCCGGATGTTACGGGTTTTAAAGCAGGCTATTTTATAGTGGCATGAACATTTTCGCATAGGTCAAAATTTAAGCCACTATAACAGGGTTAATAGATGTTCTGTGTTTTCCAAATACGAATTTGTTCTCGTTAAATTGTTTTAGTAATCTAGAAATATAAATTGGAATGATTTTCCTAGGTAACTACACCTACAATTTGACAATGGTGAGCACCATTCTGACACTTACGTTAGTTTTATGTGCAAATTCCCTCCCAATGGAACATTCGGTCAGTCTATATGACAATACGTAAAACAAATAAGTGTTGTTATGTTTACAACCGCGCATTGTTCCCACTGGAATGGGACTATTACAAGTCTGCTTACATTCAGAATTCATATCACGTCCTTGCTGCCCTCTGCATGCATGTAGAAAATATTTAAAGAAAATTAGATTTAGAAAATCAAAGCAATAATGTACGTATAGGCCAACATAATCTTGGAGTCAAATTGAAATCTGCAATGAAATCCAACATTTAGCCCATCTTATTCACAAGACAGACAGGTAGATAGACAGACATATTTTGTTATGCGGTATAGTGTGTGGTATGCTTTTTCGTCATTAAATGTTTCCATCGCTGTCTTTATTTCTGGAGAATTTGTGAGCCTAGATTTCCCATGAGAAATTGCATACTTGGAAATAACCAAGATCGCGTTTCTCATTTCTGTAATGCCATCAGCTCTATAATATGTCAACCTGTTAATCACAAAATTAGGAATTATAGCTATCATTAGTACTAAAATGAATTACTATTGGGAGTCATTTACGTCCAATATGATCCGGAAGGATCCGGAAGGATCATACTACTTTAGTTCATATAATACCACATTATAATACATAGGCCTTCAGTCACTACATGGTCCGTGCAAGCCATCATCCTGACGTCAGTGTATCAAGCCATCATCCTGACGTCAGTGTATCAAGCCATCATCATGACGTCAGTGTATCAAGCCATCATCCTGACTTCGGTGTATCAAGCCATCATCCTGACTTCAGTGTATCATCAAGTCGTGATGTGACAGTAACACATTGACGTTAGTACTGACGAATTCATCAATTATCCTAGGACCAGTTCTATGCAAACGTTAACATGGATTCATTTTCGTTAACTTCGGTTTCTGTAGACGTTTTAACTAAATTTCTGAAGTAACTACTATTCATGGTAGCATTAGGGTTCTCTGAAAGCACTCACGCCTGACATTCAGCATCAGTGAAATAAATGAGATAGCTAAAGATAGGATTTTTATTAGAGTATTTGTCAATGCAGGTTTTACTTGGCTGCCATTTGGACGTAGTATCCAGTATTATCACATCACATAAGAGTTTCGGAGTGCAATAAACTCATGCTATAAATACTTTCACTAGTGCAATAACACCATGGATTTTTATTATTGTATTCATACGCGATATCAAAGTCTTTTTGGACCGCTTCTAGAGCTTCTTATTCGGACTTAATTAGTCGAATATAAAGTTAAAAGATGTCTTCAATTAAATATGCAAACACATTTAATAATATTTATACATTTACTTGGAACTATATTTTATCTGCGTGCTTTAACCCAGTTCCCAAGACACTTGCCTATATAAAGTGTGACTGAAAATCGATATTACAATAGTTTCCACAGTTATGTGATTTATTAAATTCCTTGGTCAAAATTATATTATTCTCGGCATAGCCTCGCATGATATCATTCCCCCCCCCCCCCCCAACTCGTTTGATAAATTCAGTAATATATGACCATATAAAGACGCATGATGGCATTATATTATATAATAATTACAAACTGAGCAATGATATATTTACCGGGTGCAATTCAAGTGCTACTATGGTACTCAGTATAGAAGAGTGTCATGATATCCCATGGGCTACACATCGCGTGATTTATTACATTTTTCGTCTGCTTGAGAGATTAGTTCAATGTTACAGTGAACTACATTTCAATTATTGCAAGTTGTCAATCCGCTTGGAGTAGGATTATCTGTAAATCAGAATTAATGACAGATCAAAGAATTTGATCCTAAAGGCATCTGTAAATAAGGAACGTGTTGCTATTTGGATACTGACAAACATCCGGAAATATATTAGCTCTACTCCGTGTTGAATTCCTGACGTGACGACGTGGAAACACAGTCTGTTGTAGGGCTTACACCATCCCCTGTCTGGTAAGCTTGTATACTAGTATACATGGGTGTAGGGTAAAAAACCCTTTGGATAAAATCCCCTAGGACAAAAGCCCCTAGGATAAAAGCCACTTTGGATAAAAGCCCCTAGGTAAAAAAAAACACCTTAGTATAAAAGCCCCCATATTGAAAACAAATATGTTTAGCAGTTCATAAGATTTAATTGAAACAATTTGCAACATATGTTCAGCTGTCCATTCAGCTGTCCGTATAGATTCATACAAAATTCATTAAAATATACAAAGCACACATATCATAAATGTTCATTGTCACTAATAACTAGTATGTTGATAATGTGATATCTCGTGTTTCCATAGTTGATTATTTATTAATATGAATTTTGTATTAATATCAAACTTTTCAGGATATGACATAGGGGTGGGGTCTTTTGTCCATTTCCCCCATAAGGCAATGGGCTTTTATCCTAAAGGGCTTTTGACCTAGGGGATTTTGTCCTAGGGGCTTGTATACGTATACCAGTATACATGTAGATGCCAGAGGATTGCAGACTAGGCCGTGTACAATGTATCCTTTCTGAATAGCCAACCTGGATATGTCAAAGCATTATAGTATATAACATCTATTCCGTGCCAAATATACGTTCCAATTTGAAACTTCATCTCTCACACACATATATAATAAATACCTTATTATTTCGAAGCAATCATTCAAGATATGCTCTGTACTCATATTAGCCCAAGAGTACTTTAGTTGCGGTAACTATGTGCCTATGTGTTGCTGCGACGAAATGGAGATCGCTTTGAATATGAACATTGTCTGTTACGTATACGGTCGCATGTAATGTATAGCAAAGTGTTGCAGAGACAAAATTGTTGCCGCAACTTATAGCAACATAGTTGCGGCGATGAAAATCGCCTAGTCTATAATGGTCTTTAGAGAATACGTAGCTTTACGAGAAAGTTGTGATCGCAAAGAGAGCGCTTACGAGAGAGTTACGTAAAAGTGTATAGTATCGTTTCGCGAAGATCTCTTATGATTATCCACTACGAGACCATAGCGCTGTCGTAAGTGTACGATCCCCATGTATACGAGAACGTTATGGTCGTTGTAGATACAAGAGCTGCGTGAATGATACCCTGTAGTACATGACACACAGCAAGGGCTTCATGATAGGTCGCTATGAACTGGGGGTAGGGGTGGGGGGTGTTGGGTAGGATAAGAGCCCCAATATTGAAAACAAATATGTTCAGCAGTTCATAAGATTTAATTGAAACAATTTGCAACATATGTTCAGCTGTTTAAACGTATAGATTCATACAAAATTCATTAAAAGATACAAATCACACGTATCATAAATGTTCATTGTTACTAATGCCACCTGATACAGGACCCGAAATCTCTCAGGGCAGTGGAGAGATCTTTCTTCCCATCCCTGACCTCAGTACAGAGTGTGTTGAGTGTCTGTTGGAGCTTTATACCATGAACTGGATATTGATAGTCTCAGAGGGTAAAAGCTTGTCAATGGTATTTACTTTCACTCTCTGAGACTATGGTATACTCTGTCAAATAATGTCTTAATAACTACTGACAGATCATACATTTTGTGTTCACAAAACGACACGGCCTACGGTTCACTGTTTCAGAGAGCAGATTAACGTAGTTAATAAAAGGTTGTGTGTGTTGAATTAAAGTGTTATGTCCTAGAAAAATGTGTATTATACATGACTCAACAAGGCGCGTTTAGCTGATCTAAGGAAACGTGCCTAAAACTGAAAGATCATAGTGTTATGTCCTGTATTATACATGAATCAACAAGGGGCTGATCTAAGGAAACGTGCCGGAAACTGAAAAATCATAGTTTAGTTCAATGGAGTCGGAAATCGGATTAGCATCAGCGACGGACAATATTCATAATATAAACTACGTTGTTAAGAGATTTTCTGTGACAAATTAATACTGTTATATGTATTGCTATATCAGACAGACACATTTATTCCTTAAACCACCAACGGTGGTACAAGTTAAAACAAAACTCTATAGGTGCATGCAATAAAAACATGTTTTCGAGTGTTGACAGCGCATGACCAGTGTCCGCGTTATCATTATTATTTTCATTATCAAGCTTAATGTAAATGTAAGCAGCCCCATGTCATTTACGTCTCATCTACTCGCTGATGGAAGTTATTTGGATAGATTTGATTTGGCCGTTACTCATTTCCAAGTAATAGTTCCCGGCAGTCACTAGACGCGGTACATGTTAATGTCTGAATGTGTATCTTTACAATGATGATAGTATATAAATATGAATGGCATATTCTTCATCGACTTTTGATTATGGAAAAACTAGACAAAGATCGCACTCGTTTACTGTGATTAGTGGAGATCTATTATAGGTAAGAGGGCAGAAAGTTCATTGATAAGACTGGTTTCTGGATTATTGGTGTCTGTGCTCTCTAACATACCCTACATGGACTAGACAAAAACAGCTTTCCAGTGATTTTGAAACTATTTCGAATGACCAAATAATTGTTCAGATCCATTATACAGGAATACATGCATTCACTTATGGGACTAATGTTTTTTTACTGACAATAGCAGAATACTAACCGTTGGAATTACGGTATACATAATTCATTGTAGACTTCTTTTGGCGAAGAGAAGCTTCACCAAAACATAAATGTTAAAGAAAATATATGTAAACGGTATTTTGGTCAAGTTTTAAAATCTTAAGATTCCAAATAATTGCCTGCCCAGTGATCTAGACTTCCCTGAGAAATGTTCTGTTCAGATCAGTAATTGCTAGAAATTCCCATCTGCAGGAACTAGAACTTTAACAAGAAGCTCAATAAAAGAAGGATGGTCCTGGTGAATAAAATTACTTTTAAGATAGGACCGATTTCTTGACAGAGTAGCATTTCAACCTTAATTATTTCGAAACTCGATGTGTCTGGATGGAGGTCAATTTACATATATATGGCTCGACGGTGATCATTGAATCTATACTACCTAGGAGCCGGCCGTTATACTCTTGCATACACATGCATGAACACACTTTCGTTTATGGTTGTAATGCTTGATTTAATGTATATATTTCGAAATGCAAATTCCGTTTTTATATAGTCAAAAAATAATTAATATACCAACGCAATAGCTACATCTCCTAAATAGCGAGATAATAATGTTAAAATTTAGTTCAGCTTTAATAAGTCACGAACACCAAAGTAATCTAGGTTAGCATCGCCCTTTCCACAGTTTGGGTTTTTGGCTTACTAGTAATTAATTATTATTGGGTGTCATTAAATAGTTCTTGAGTGCTTGTTTACAATGATTACCAGTGGAGAAGTTAGTGCTGAAATAAGGGTTGTTTATTGACTGCTGTGTGTCAACACCAGGAGTTGCTCAAGGTTGTGCAGTGCAAGGACATACATGAAAAGGATATCACACCCCGGGGTCATTGCTTATTGCAGCCCAGTAGACAAAGAGGAGGCAAAGGAAACAGTTTAGTATTGGCAACACTCGACTATTGTTAAACCGTGCCACGTGACCGAAGTACCGTACTCTGTTCTGATCGTCATATTTTTAAAGCAGGATGGACGCATGATTTATGATTTCGTAAAATTACGTAAATATGCGGTAGTCTTTTAATAACACTGTCAGTAATATTGAATCAGTACTACGTATATATATAGTTCTACGTATATATATATATATATATATATATATATATATATATATATATATGTGTGTGTGTGTGTGTGTGTGTGTGTGTGT
>JAUTBT010005712.1:0-26619 GCA_032361225.1 Lepetodrilus schrolli
GGAGAAAGAGATACATGTGTACAGACCTGAAGGAGAAAGAGATACATGTGTACAGACCTGAAGGAGAAAGAGATACATGTGTACAGACCTGAAGGAGAAAGAGATACATGTGTACAGACCTGAAGGAGAAAGAGATACATGTGTACAGACCTGAAGGAGAAAGAGATACAGACATGTACAGATGTGTACAGACATGTTGCCGACCAATAGATTGTAATGTAATACACAGATATATTTTCAGTCATGCTGGCAGTGCCAAGTGACACGATGACCATATTTGCATTGACCATATTAACATTACTGCTGGCTTGATCTTAATGATGGAGGCTCTATGGCATCTTGGGTTGCTGCAGCAGGGACGAGGTGAAGGAAGAGACTATCAACTTTCACTAACTATATAGATTCAATGGCAATCAGATATTAGTTTACTTGTTTAAGTGAGTGAGATATTGTTTCCATCGAAGCGGAAAATTTTCACCTATACCACACATAGACGACAATAGTAAATACTTGTTCAAATAGTTAACTAATGAAACGTAGTTGATAAACACACACCACAGAAGACATGGCCACAGTTAGTTTCTATCGCGAATGCTGCATCTGCAAGACAGATTGGACACGTAAACTGTCCGTTGGGATCACGTCTGGCTCGCGTTGGTCGTTCCGTAGTTCCCGCCTCATTGCGAAGTTGTGTTCGTGTCGACTCCACATTGGCTGCACTGTCTGGATGAATTTCCTGGGTTCTATTGTGTTGCCTGAAGCAGTGTCAACGATACTACAGATAACAAACAGGCTGAAAAATTCAATGAAGTAAAAATTGTGAAATGATGCCGTCATTGAACTGATAATTAGTGTAGGAAATATAGATAGAATAGTTCACATATTAATCACTTCATTTACCATTTTACAACACACACTCTCACATGTTCTTATTTTACAACACACATTCTCACATGCTCTTATTTTACTTAACATTATGAAAGTGAAAGTAATGATAATATTGCCATGATTACCAACATTTTAGAAAATATTAAAACAAAAAATTAAAACAAATTGTCAATGTAATATAATCTGATAACGGACATGACATGTGTACACATGACTCAATATATAAACTAATTTAGCTGATGTAGACAATTCCAACCTTTGAAAAACAAATGCAATCATTGGCACCAAGATTCCAAAAAAAGCTCCAACTCCATATACCACTTCATTCCCAATGCCTTCTATCAGATTAACCTTCCTGGCAAAATGTGCCATAGCCGCTTCCTTCTAGACATGCACGAATGCACGACAGTGTCTGTTGATGCTATCTAACACTCGGTATAAACATTTAACTCTTGACAAATGAGTAGATCAACGTGTCCTTCTTGGACTCGGAGAGAAGGGCTAAAAATAAACACGGAAGTTTAGTGGGTCACGTGGTTTCAACTGTCGCGGCCTGTATACTACTTGGAGTTTTCTAAGGAATTAGATGACGGTTTTTGTTGCCCATTGAATGAGACGTTCGTTCCCTCATTTTTCTTGTGCAGCTTGCAACATCTTACACTTCTCCGCAGTCGATAAGAAGGCCAACAGTGAACGTCAAACTCAAGATTGAAAATACTACGCGGAATACAACTTACTATTATTAATAATTGAGGGCATTTATGTACTTATGCCTAGGTTACAGACACTTTAAACAATGCATGCTAAGTTATGAATATAACTAGATACTAGTAGTATATGCTATTATACATGCTTCTATATCAAGAGCTTTGCGATTTTAGAGAATGCAGTTGCAACTAGAAAAATACCAAGATAATCAAGTGTTTCATGACTTGTGTCCTGTAGCAGTTAACTTGAAATATTGCCCAAACTGGGAGAATCTAGTATAGAAGTATAAGTAGAAGGTGATTTTTCAAATGATACAAATTTACCAAAACTAATATATAATTATTTCTGAATACATTTGTTACATAGAAATGCTAGAAAGGAGAAATGGAAATGCTTCCGTAGATAGGAACTTTTTTACAGTAACCTTTTGAGCGTTGATTTGACATTATACAAATGTGAACATCATTATGAAAGAGATGCTGCCGTTAATATTGATTATGAATTGTTGATCATCATTTAAAGTTATATGTAAAATATTCATCAGAGGGTCTCTGGCATATGTATTACTAAAAGTCGAATTAGTTGTTAGACGATTAGAATATTAGTTTCAGAGAAACAAGTGCGAGTTGTGTCCCCTTCACTCTCCATTTATGGGACCTTCCACAACATCAGAACGTTTCTCCATGGGCTGAAAATTTGCATTTTTCACCTTATTCATTTGATTTGATTATTTATTTTATAAACAATGGATAGAGATAAACTTTGTGTCAGCCTCATTACTTGGGTAAGTGTTGCAGTTAGCGCTCAGTATGTTCAGAGCTAAATCAAATAGGGTGACCCGATAAGATGAGAGGGAGGGAGCTGTCATCTAGTACAAATATAACTTGCAACTATTAGATTAGAACTGTAGGAATTAAAATTTTCTACAATGGTTATTCCAGGCACCTAATCATTTGCAATATCCAAATATCAGAGTTTTCTTTAGGTCTACGCACAGTTACAATATTGAACATATCTCCTTCGATTACCGGTTTCAATACAATAAGCAAAATTCGATTCACTGCGAAATATATAAAACAAAATCTAAAATTTGTTGTTCCCACCTTATAGCGACTCATTTATCCTATGAAAAAACAACGAAACACACAATACTAGAGATGAAAAGCATGGCCAATGGTTGACTGCATATCTAAATTCACGTATGGGAATCACAGCCTGTATTCAATAATTCTGATAGATTTGCAGTCACAGAGATTTTCTGGTTTGGCAAAAATGGGTTTTCTCTGATCACGAGAGCCATCAATCATTTATGAAAGCAGACAACTTTGTTCCAAAGTACTGGCCACTCTGTTGATACCATCTCTCATAATAACGTGGTAAATCCGTAAAACATGAATTTTCGAAAATAGATGTTGTTTGAAAACTGGTAACCAGACTCAATTATGTGACTTTCAAATTTTGATATACCCTGCCTGGGAGGTTTTCAAATAATTCACTTATTTCCCACTGCTATTACAACAGCATTATTAGTTACCAGCGTGATTTCCGGGACGTACAGGTTTTTACATATACCCCTCATGATGAGTTTACAAAACTTATATTATAACATGTTAAATCCATAAAATATGAAAATAGGTGTTGTCCGAAAACTGGTAACCAAATGATAAAATGTTAAGTATATTGGTCGCAAAAAGTATCTCACAATTCCACGTACATCTAGGGTTATAACTAGCAACTAAATAATTTATTGTAATTATCATTGTTGTAATGATAAATTTTTATATTGACTGAAACCTTTTGAGTATGATTTCATGCTCAAGCTCAAAATTTATATTTGGATTTAAAGTAGTGAACTGTCTGCAGAAGTTATTTCTCAAATGCAATGGCTGGATTCAGTTATAATTCTTTTTATTTAATGTCAAGGGCATGCAGGTTTTCTGATATAAATAACACTATGTGTGTTGCAGGCTTTCTTCTGCCATTAACAACAGATGAGTTAAATTATAAATACAGAAACATTAAACACGATATTGCTAAATTACTGTGCTAAACTGTGTAAAATCCCATTTTTCTAATGTAAATCAGTGGATGGATACACGGTATCTTTCTGCACTGAGCTGGGTATTCCAGAACAATTGAAAACAAAGACTAATTCTTGGTTTTAGCTGAAGACGTTCAGCATTGAGGCTTCACACGAAACGGCAGGGGATCTCAGTGATGGAATAGCCATGGCTCAAGTCCTGCAACAAATGTAAGTAGAAGAAACTGGATGTTTTTGTGTAACACATTGTGCGTGTCCAAAGTCACACTCGCAGATAATAATAATAATAATGTGCATATTTATATTGCGCCAAATCCATGCTTGAAAGCTTGCTCATTGCACTACATTATTTCCACGGTCAATGGATCAGTGTACACTCATTTCACCGTAACTCCCTGGGGAGTATACAACCCAAGCTTCGAATAAGGCACTTGAAGGTTTTACATTCATAATTCCATCTCATCCTACCGGGTACCCATTCACAGCTGGGTGAACTGGTGCAGTGTGGATCTAAGCACTTTACTCAAGGCTCGAACCCGGGACCTCTGGGTTATGAGGCAGACTCGCTACCTCTAGACCATCATGCTCCGTCAGATAGCATGATATATTGGGCAGGTGGTAGCACAGTGGTAGAACGTTGGACTTCTGAACCAAACGCCCCATATTCAAATCCCATCCTGGGGGCTCGGCATCAATGTTTGTGAAAGTTACATTTCTGACGAGATCATGATATGATGTGCTGTCTGTACTGTGCCAATGCAGTTATCATCCCTGGTCTGTCAGTACCAGTCACAGGTCACAGGTTTACTGCAACTTTCAGGGCTATTGATGCTGTGGGTTTCCTCCTGTCCTAAACGGAGAGGTTGTGATATTAGTGAAAGAATTTTGAAATCGACGCTAAAGCATTTAAAAAAAATAAAATGTATATCTACCCAAGTGACTTGCAGTAAATCTCTAATGTGTATTTATCTACAAATGTCTAGCATGTCTACAGGACAAGTAGATCCATGTGTTGTTTATTATTATACTTCAGAGCGCCAGACTATAAAACACTGATGTGTGGCTGTCAAAGATACAATGCAAATCTTACTTGTTGTTTATTGTTGTGTTTCAGAGCGCCAGACTATTTCACTGACGTGTGGATGTCCAAGATGAAATACGATGCAAATCTTAACTGGCGGCTGAAGGTAAGAAACACATAGTAGCATAGTTATTTTTCTGCATACGATAGTTGATAGGAAATCATGGCAATAAGCATCTTGACAGGTATTGAAGGAAATTTTCATAAATTTTGTTTGTTTGTAGGTCAGCAATTTGAAGAAGATTCTGAAAGGAATTCTAGAGTATAATCTGGAGGTAGGTAGACTTCTTAGATTTTACAATTATGTTAACTCAGCATGCTCGGAGCTCTTTCTGATGGATTATGTACACTTAAGTAGCATTTAAGGGCATCTACGGTGGCCTCCAGCATGAAGAGAGTCAAAAGCCCTTTCCCATTTGTGAAGTCTAGCAAAATTTGGCCGTATGAAATTCCATTTAAAATGCTAATGATGACTGAGAATCATGATTGTCGCCAAATACAGAGATGACATCACTAGGACAACAATGTTATCTTGTTATATAACGCTTTTCAACTTCACAGGTTGGTTATAAACATTACTGATTTGCAAATTATTATTCTACTGTTGACAAATATGTTAAATTCAATTGATTGGTCAATTCTGGAGATTCTCGTTTTCCCCCAAATACACATGTAAAAGGTTTAAAGTTCATCCAGTGTTTTGTTATATTGGTTCCCAAGTGATTGTGTAATATTTCTTTCTGAAGGTGTGTTTGTGTAATGTATTAACCTAGTTTTACCTAGATTTGTTGTTTCATTTGACCAGGTGCTTGGTATACAGATTCAAGGATTCCAGATGCCAGACATCAATGCAATAGGTGAGAATTTCATTAGGAGATGCCACTGTGAATATTTCGGTCAATAATATTAGTAATATTACAGCAGTGAGTCAATGTCATCTATTGCCATTGATCACATCACCAGTACCACAGGTGTTCCATATTTCTATTTCTATACTTCCTCTATTTTAATAGGGACTTTATTTAGACAGCATTAAGAGCATACAGCAGCTTGGTACTGTTCTACAATAAGATGATAGGGCTGTGAGAAACATAACTTGCCACACCTATATATTATGTCTGTCACATAGGAGATACGACTATCGTTGGAACTATTACAGTTCTGTACAACAGGACCATGGATTTTATGTCGGTTGATTTGCATAGATGCTCATCTGGTAACATACAGACTAGATGATCGACTAAGTTAATGTCACATTTTCTTTTGGGACTTTCAGCGAATAATATAAGTATGGCAGGTGGTAGCGCAGTGGTAGAACGTTGGACTTCGGAACCCAAGGTGCCAGGTTCAAATCCCGCCCCGGGGGCCCGGCATCAGTGTTCGCGAAAGTTACCTTTCTAACGCGATATTGATAGGATGCGATGTCTGTAGAGTGGCAATGCAGTTATCATCCTTGGTCTTGTCAGTACCAGCCGGTGCTCGCAGGTTTACTGCAACATTCAGCACTACGGATGTTGCTGGTTTCCTCCTGCCTTAAACTGACAAGTCGTGATATAAGTGAAAGAATCTTGAAAGCGGCTCTAAACCCCAATTCGATAATTTGGCTATTTTCAGCAGGAAATAATGAACTGTACGAGATAGCTTGGCTAGGCATCGAGATAGCTTGGCTAGGCATCGAGATAGCTTGGCTAGGCATCGAGATAGATTAGCTAGGCATCATTCAAACAGGAATGGCAATTTTTCGTAAAAATCCGCTGGTGTATTTGTCTAGGGGTCGATGTATTTACACTGTCTGTTGCCAGGTATGTTCAAAGCTATAAGCGGCTGTATAAATTACTGTTTGCCACTGTTTGCCACTGTTTGCCACTGTTTGCCACTAGGTGAACACAACAACCCGTGTGAGCTGGGTCGACTCCTGCAGTTGATTCTGGGCTGTGCGGTGAACTGCGGCGACAAGCACGAGTACATCCAGAGAATCATGGCCATGGAAGAGGCTGTGCAGCAGATGATCATGAACGCCATTCAGGAGGTGATCAGTTGTCTCCCTTTGTCAACTGTTGCAGTTATCTCCCTTAAACTGTCTCAAATGTCTCCCTCCAACTGTCATAGTTATCTCCCTTTTATCAGTAGACCCAGATCGCAGGGTTTTTCTCCTTGGTGTTTAATTTGGAGAGACACTAACCATGAATGCACATTTTTATTATGGTATGGAACAATGGCAGTTTATTTGGGGAAGCAAAATGTTTTGGTGTGATGAAAAAAACCTGCATTCTCCGGAAATTAACATTAGGGTGAAAACCTTTGACTTTGCATCAATAACTGATTTTCTGCTAAGACATTATCCAGATTTCTGCCCAGTAGTGCACATTTCGATGTCTTTGGATTTCTGTACAATATAGTAATATATCAAATTGGATGTGTGTCATGAGTGCACCACCAAATAGCTTTCACTGTGCTGTTACTGCCGATATACATGATGATGCCACTGACTCCAAAAATAGCCACAGTTTCTATCGAAGTCAAATACTTAACAAACTTTAAACTTTTCAGCTGATGACAAAGGAAATCTCATCTGCTGGTGATCACGACTCTGAACTAGCAGAACAGGTACGTCAATCTCCGGAGATCTGACATTGGTTATACAATTCTTGAATAACAACAGGTGTATACATTTTTACTGGTCGTTGTGTCAATATATCTGTTTCCTCATTCCAGCTGAAAAAGACTGTAGACGAGTTAAATAGTGCCTTAGAAGCTAAAGACGAGCTCTTACAACGATGCCACGAACTAGATATACAAGTGGGTACCATTGACTGCTGCATTAGAATTAATTGATCGGATGATGCTAAGGCAACAAAGACATTAATTGCAATCTTACTTGTCAATTCTGTGTGGTATTTAGAGCATCAGACATGAAGGGAGATATGTGTGAAGTATCTATTTATGACTACTGTGACCCACCCTCAGTTCATTTTAGTTAGTTAATTGTGGCTGATGTGTGTCTCGTCACTTATGGGTGAAAAATTCCTGCTGTGACATCCAACAATAATTCACTCACTCACTGATGTGTGTAACAGTAAGTTGTGACAGAACCAGCAGCACAAATGTGGCAAAAGTATCTTGATGCTAGAGTAGTAAATTTGAGGTATATTTAATTTATATTGTTTTGACGCAATATTAATAGAATGCGCTGTCTGTACGGTGGCAATATAGTTAACATCCATGGTGTCTGTACCAGTCAGTGTTTGTAGGTTTACTGCAACATTAAATGCTACAGATGTTGCAGGTTATCTAATGCACTAAACTGACAAGCCGTGATATGAGTGAAATAATCTTGAAAGCAGATTTAAACCCCAAATCAAAAACAAAATTCAATTTTTTTTATGTTAAGTTGTTTATTGACAGTTCCAACTGTTATGATAACTTGTTTAATTACCACAGCACACACATTCCAAGATCACTGAATTACTTTGGCAAGGGGTGTACAAATTCAAGTGATGATAAATATTTAATTTGTCCGTTGTCTAGGTGGCTGCATTGTCGGAGGAGAAGTCGATGTTCGCGGTGGAAAACGAACGTTTGCTAGAGAGACTGCACCTGGCTGAGAGCATGGACGATCCCAGGTGAGCCCAAGTACACAATACTGTGGTATAAGTACCCTGATATATATGAACCCTGTGAGGTATAAGAACCCCGATATATATAAACCCTGTGTGGTATAAGAACCCCGATATATATGAACCCTGTGTGGTATAAGAACCCCGATATATATGAACCCTGTGTGGTATAAGAACCCTGATATATATGAACCCTGTGTGGTATAAGTACCCTGATATATATGAACCCTGTGTGGTATAAGAACCCTGATATATATGAACCCTGTGTGATATAAGAACCCCGATATATATGAATCCTGCTTGGTATAAGAACCCCGATATATATGAACCCTGTGTGATATAAGAACCCCGATATATATGAACCCTGTGTGGTATAAAACACCCGATATATATGAACCCTGTGTGGTATAAGAACCCCGATATATATGAACCCTGTGTGGAATAAGAACTGATATATGTGAACCCTGTGTGGAATAAAAAAAACGATATATATGAACCCTGTGTAGTATAAGAACCCCGATATATATGAATCCTGTGGTGTATAAGAACCCCGATATATATGATCGTACTCGGGAAAGTTTCGTAATCTCAGGGCCATAGGTAAAAGTTGTGACGTCAACTTGTACGTTAGAAAGACATTCTACATGAATATTTGCAAGTTTGCTTTCTTAAGAGTATGTAGATCTTTTATAATTTTGGATAAATTTATTTGTTACCAGCGTGATTTCCTGGGCATAAAAACCTGTACACCCTGGAAGTCATGCTGGGAGCTAATATTAACCTTGATGCACACTATGTTTGCACGCACCGTGGCTGTCACACTCAGGGGCAATAACTCTTGAAATTCTGTGTTCTTCAGTACCCCTGCTGGTAAGCGGTACCACCACCTCTCAAGTCAGATAGAAAAACTACAGGAAGAAGTGTATAAAATGGAGACAGGTAAGTAGTTTTAGGAAAACAGTATCAGTTGAGAAAAATAATACTGTTATATAATATGTTGTGTTACAGTAGTATTGCTATTGGAATTGTACACATTAGTGAATAGTCAACTGGATTACTGTGACTAATTTTTCATTGATTATAACATGTTGAAGGTTTCCTAGATTAACTAAAAGTAAGAAGTAATACACTGATTCAAAATATATTTTCAGGTAAAGATGATTATAGGATAAAACTTGAAGTAGTTTCCAAGGAGTTGGCAGAAATGAAAGAAAAGGTACACATCTACAGCTGTATTGTTTTAATTATTTGAACAATGACCTAGTTACATCATCAGTAATGTGTCTTGCTGTAACCTCATTACAGGTTCTCTTCCCATCTTAAGCACATCATCACAACAACATCATTTAAATGCCATTGAAATAGCATCAAATTAAGACTTCATTGGCAAACTGTTCTGTAAATATTGTTTCATATGCATTTCTCAAACTGGACATTATTATGATATAGGCATGCATATATGTTGTGATTCACTTATTTTCCTTGGCGTCATCGCGTATGGGTAAAATATTCCCACTGCGACGCAAAGCAATTATTCAATCAAATTTTCCTTTGTCTCTATGAATATTTTCCATGTTTGCTATGGGTGAAATATTCCCGCTGCAACGTAAAGCACTAATTCATTCATTCTATGTTTGCTTTCAGAATTCACAGTTATCTAGTCTAGCAGATGAAGCACGGGCTTTGAAAGATGAATTAGATATATTACGGCATACGTCCGAACAAGTGGTAAGTATGTTTTTTGAGAATGTTCAGGAAAGAAGATAGGGAAATATTTGAAATCTGTGCTTGTTGACATTGATTAATTAGTAATCTCTCTGCCACCAGCCATGTTGAAACATTTATAAATAATTGTAGTATTACATGGCAGCCATATTGATATTTGAACTGTGTGCATTCTCCAGAGTAGATTATTTCTGAAATATATCATGTAGACAAAAATAAACACATTTTCAGACCATCATTGGCTCTGATGTTGTTTCCTCTGAAAGGACAATAAAAACAATAATAATTTGTTTTGTTTTTCTCCCAGGCCAAGCATGAATCAACAATAGAATCATATAAGAAAAAATTGGGTATGTATTGTTTTAAACCAATACTATCACAGATTGTGTCGCAAAAATGCCTTCCATGTATCTACGGCACAAGGAAACCCCTTGCTACACCAAATAATGCCTATATCTTCGCTGTGAGGAGCTTCTTGCAGCGAGGTTGAACAGCAATTCAATCGCACGCACTGCTGATGAGCTCGATGACATATATACTTTGTATTTATTGGATCGATCCAATAAATAAAATAAAATATGAAAATATAACAATATTGAAAACTAGTGGGAAATAAGAAATATGTAGCTGGGTGCCTAATATACTTGTGTAGACAAGTCAAAATTACATACTTTCAGGTAAAAATATGTTTGACCAAAAACTGGTAAGCAAAACCGTGATTGTATGCCTTTAATGAGGACTATTTCAAATAGTATCAGGTCACCGAGATGTGTTGGCATGATGACATGTCATTGACATGGTGACCTGATTAGTGACTGCTTGACATTGATATAAGAACAAGTAGTTATATCAATCGGATCAATATAACCAGGCACTACCATGTAGTTGAATTAATCATGTTATGTTTGCTATAAGACAGGCAGAAACTTATACATACATCCTCCCACACACATGCACAGACTTTAATACCTTAAACTCCGTTAGGTTGATTTATTTAGGCTAGACATACTAGTTCTAGGTTTTAATGAGAATGGGATCATGTTCTAGGCTAGCAGGCTGTTCAGATAAATCAAACGGCCCTGACGAACATTTTCAAGTTTGAGATGGAGATACTAGATAATGATTATCAGGCCCAGATTTCTCGAAACAAATTTGAGTGAGATTTTGCTCAACTGAGATGTCTCTCATTGACTCAGTGCTGTAAGGAGTAAAATCTCAGATGAGTTTGAGATTCTACTCAAGTTACAGGACTGGGTCAAAATCTCAACCTCAAATTTGTTTTGAGAAATCGGGGCCAAAAATCGACGACATTAGTGTACTAGTATATATACCATCGAGGAATGTGTTTCAGTCTACTAAGTTCCACTGGCCATTGACGCATTAACTACGACTAACCAGTCTATCGAGAATCCATTTTGCACCAATCCCTTTGTATTTACTGCAATAAAATATGCAAACAAAATGGCAGCTTGAAATGTCATTATGTGTAGTAATATAGCGTGTGCCATTGATGAAGCGAACACGAATATACAGTGACAACGGTATACAGTCTTCAAGGAGACTAATATATGGTGTGTTTTTTTATTGTGTATGTTTAGGTAGCCTATGAAATACACGTCCATAGGGCTACACTATTACCGCATTCATCCAATGGATCACTGTGCACTTACATTCCCTCTCAACTTCATGGGGAATATGAAACCCAAGCGGTGGTGTTCCAGTTGCTAGAAGGTTGGAATTCGATCACATTGCCATCTTTCTCATCCTACCGGGTACCTATTTTCTGCTGGATGCTTTTTGAGGGGCGCGCTACAGAACAAATCATATAATTGATATGGCATCCTCGAAACACTGAGCATTATGCCTATTTAACATCCGTCAAGTAGGCATTGGTCTGTATTCCGAGGATGTTGATATGGGGGTAACAGATACATTAAAATGTGCCGTGCGTTAAATTACTGTTTAATGAACTTTAACCTTCAGACAAACCGGGTATTAATAACATATACAACTGTTAAAGGACACGAGGCGCTGAAATTACCCCAAGCACAAAAACTACTCAACAAATGCTGTAACGGTAAGATTGGACATCATGGAAAAGGTCAAGTTTCAATAAGATCCAGCCACAGCTAATTAACTGGATACTCAATCTTCTGTGTCGTTTTGTCGTCAAGCGGCCGATTAAGCTGCCAGATCTCGTGGAAACACACGAGACTGTTCATGGGCAGCCAATAAAAAGAGGTTTATTTTTACCACGGAAATTTGGGTTATGGGAAGCCAGGTTAAATTGATCTAGTGGTTTCAATTGTTTCCTGCCATAGAAATGCAATTCTTATGTCCGAATATTGCGAAATTTCAACGATGAATTCCTATTAATGAAACTAGTACACAAAACTAATTAATTAAGTAGTATACTCAATATGAATGATATTTTTATGGGTATACAGTCTACTTCATGGGCAACGAATTTTTGTACCTCAAATGATATACTATAGTATGTTTTATTTGTTTAAACATGTGCATTCTGTCAACCAGTTACTTATTCGTTACTAGTATTATGAACATTAACAAATAATATATTCCACAAACGAAATAAAAAGCGGAATTTAAAAACGTAAATCATGATTTATTCGTCATAAAATGATTGGGGCGGTATTCATAAAGATTCTTAGAATTTTCGTTTAAAAATAAATCGTAGAATAGCTAAAAAATTCTTAACTAAAAGTTACTCTTAGAAAAAGTAATATATAAAAATTCTTAGAGTAACTTTTAGCCAAGTCCTTAGGAGTAGTGCAGTAGACTCCTATAATTTAAGGAGAATTCTTAGAGTTGGGACTATTTATAAATAACTCTTAAGAGAGTATACAAGAATATTTAAAACAAGTACGTATGTCAACTAGTGGGAACTGATCCTGAGAGAATAACATTTTCAACGAATGTAATACCCAAGGTCTAATTCTGAAACGCATAAAAAACGCATAAAAAAACCCAAAAACTTAGGAATATAATCAAATACGTTATATACGAATAAACTACGTAATTTATTATAATTGTAATAAAATACATATTAACAATTATTGGTCAGTACGCAGTGATAATTACGTATAATGATAATTGTACCATAATATTTAACTCTCCTTGAATTTGATTGGTCGAAATGGTTTTTAAAATGTGGTCCAATCGCAATAACACTACGGGAAATTTCCATTAGATCATAGAAAAACAATCGGAATAATTAGTATACAGCGTAAAAAAAATGCCGGAACAATAATTATTATATAAATAATTCAAAATGGCTAACACGCCGTTTGATGAATATCTCAATTTTAGTACGGGAAGTTAAAATGAAACCGTGGGATAACTATATGATAGTTCTAATGAAGTGGTCAAACAGTATAAAGAAAATGGTAAGCAATTTAGGTTCCATTAGGAAGCCTGTATGGGTATCGTTTCACGAAGCTCTACTACGAGATAGCGCTCTCAAAGCGATCTTTTATACATGGGGATCGTATAGTGTACTTTCGAGAGCTCTATGGTCTCATAGTGGATAAGAGAGATACCCTGGACGACAACTCAAAAGGCTAGCTACTGCGAGTGATCACAATCACAGTGATCACAGTGGTTCTGTCGCGAGCCAGCGTGAACACATTGTTATGATATCTGATGTATCATGATAGTAGTAAACTTTGAAGTACATGCATTCGTAAATGATAGTTTAAAAAATAATAATTTATTAATCGATTTACAAATTACTTCCCAGGTGGCAATTTTACATTTAACTCCTCCAGCTAACGCCGTCGGTGTTAAATTAAATTCCCACCTTGTTAACAACGATCACATCACGGGAAATTTGCAATAGGAACCGTTTATCTCCTAAAGAACATTCATTTTATTTTACATGTATTTTACACACATGACAGGAGGATATATGTTTCGTATCTACGTCTGAGTACTGTTTATGTTTTAACTAAAAGTAATCGAATAAAATATTCGTTTACGAATAATAGATTTATATATTTTTTAATGCTACAGTAGTGAACTGGTGTATATTAAATAAAGTAAGTCAAAAGGTAAACATTATATTAGTTATTATGGGCTCTTCCGGCCAGTATTACTGTACCACACACCCTCCCCAAACTTGTGTGTATTTAACCTAAATTCAACTTTCCCCGGTCTATTGGTCAATACTATTCTCTTAATGCAGGTCCACCGTTCAATGAGTAATTACAACAAGTCAATATCTAGAAATGAACTAGAAATGTCCCTTCAACGTGCGTATAATACACGAATATATGTGTCCGTCTTCTAACACAATGGATGGCTATCCGCCCGCGGTTTCTAGCAGTCTGAGAGACCCAGCTAACAGCTATCACCTCATATTATCTGTGGTGGCAGCAATACATGCTCTCTTTTTTCCATTTCCGCTAATACTTCTTTAAATGTCTGGATGTTCGCGTCAAGAGTGAAGAAGTTTTTACAAAATTGTCGATGAACGTTGCTTCATTGGAACTGAATCCGATTGACGTTGACAGCTTGAAACAACATGCTTGTGCACGATATTTATTAACATGCTAGATGTGTGGTTTACCATATAATGTAGTGCATTTGGTCAAAACACTAACTAAGCGTTGCCTGTATAAACTCAAGGTCAAAATAAAGTATACATCGAATTTGTTCGGTTGTGAAATAAAAACGAAGGGACCAAATATATATTGAAAGACCTGGCAAAACTCGAGAAATATTTTGAAATGACGTTGCCTCTACCAGTGCAGATATGGATCCAACATTGTCAGTGAATTGAATACATACCAAATAAGACAGATCGAGTGTGATTACTTTAAATTCCATATGTGGTTAACCTGCGTCGTCAATCGTTCTTTTAGCACGTTCTTAATTATACATCAGATCAACCCATGTGAAAACAGATGTCGACACCAATAATGTCACTACCCCCAATCATTTATACCCAACTTTTCGAATATTGTTGATCAACCAGACTTATACTAGCGGAAGTGAAAGGCGGCCAGTGCAATCATCGACAGAAGTCTGCGATTATTTCAGATCGATATACAATCCATCCCATACCCCGAGACGTAATAGTCATTCATGGAATCGTTTACACTATTGAAATACAAGCAGCCTTAGAGAGGGCAGCTATAAGTGAATTACCTGAGAACAGCGTTTTGTAATTGTGTCGTATTTGAAACTATTGGCGTGAAATTGATTTTGTAGGTGGGCGTGAAAATGTCCCATTGGCATGTCTTCATCGCCCTTGGCAGTGTAGTCTTGGTGTCACGCAAAGCAGCATATTGTACTAGTATAAACCATTTGAATTCAGACAAGATAACGATTTTCATTTTGCTACGGATCCATAAGTTCGAATCATGTTCACGTTTCTCTGGTGCTTTCTGTGTATACATATGTAACTAAACCCGCAGGGAGTGTTGATATTGCCATGTCATTAGTGTGTGTACCTCTTGCCATATCAGCAGGACAGCTATGAAAACGATGTCACTATATAAAGCCAATGATACATATTCGGAAGATGTTTCGATTATCAGCATGTGTGATTGAGAAAGTGGTGCCGAGAGAATTGGAGCGAGACCAACAGCGAGAATGGCAAGGCAGGGAGAGAAAGAGAGAGAGAGAGAGGGGGGAGAGAGATAGGGTGGAGAGAGAAAGAATTAACATGGGAAAGTACATATAATACTGGGATTGATATTAAGCAGATGCAGGGCAGGTTGGAGAACATAAAGTCTATTACAGAATCGGTTGACTGGAACACAACTATCTAACAGTGAACATTACCAAGTACCAACTCAACTCGTAAGAAGTTCTTGACGAAGACATAGTCACCCAATGGTCATACATTTTCTTGGTTGCATATGTAAATGTGCTTGTCCATCATTGATACAACGCTATGTGAGATGCGATGTTCGACATGGCAGCAGTGATCTATAACATGGCTTTGATGTTATACGATATATGTTTTCCGACAAGTTCACTTCATCATATTGCTTCTATGTTTATTGATGTCGACATGAATTCGGACTTGACCGAATCATTACAAATTGTCTGCATAATTAGGATAGCCACAGATACCTACAACAATACAGTGTCAGGAATAGTCGCGAGTTTCTTCATTAACAAGACTTCTCTGTCCATTCATTCTCTGATACACCTCCTCAGAAACAACGTTTCCTTCAACGTATACATACTATTCCCATATATATATATATATATATATATATATATATATATATACTGAGGACATGATTTAATGCAATGCATCGACGTCATCTCTCAGGCTATGGTCCGGTTGTCACGTAGAAGGTGTGGGCTATAATTCTCCAACTTTCAAGTACTAGACGACTTACAGGTCTCGTAACATTACCATATTAATACAGCAAAAGAAAATTAGATGTCCTGTTAGGTATCCGGGCCAGGACACCTAACGTGGATGCTAAATACAAACAAACAACTAAACAGGACACCCGAGGTGAAAGTATTAAGTAGTAGTTCGTTTAGGAACTCGAGAATCGAGTCGAGTGCTAGTTGCACATGCGCATTACTAGCCATTAGCACCAAAAATGTTTTAATGTAAAATAACCGAGAACGTAGCACGAGTGTTGTCGGCATTATTGTCCAATCAGAAAGACTGTAGGCAGTCACGAGTACATAGCGCGCTGTTGTCTGGCGTCACAACACTTGTCGACCCTAGTAAACATGGGATCACGACTCGAGTGTTATGTTCTTGGGTGTTTGATTTGAATTTAGTGCACTCGACTCTACCCTCGAGTTCAAAACAAACACAGCCCATGGGTTTTGTTAGGATCCTGGAATAGGACTGTATTTGTTTGGGGAACTCGAGAGTCGAGTCTAGTCGAGTGCTAATTGCACACGCGCATTAGCACCAACAATGTTTTAAAATAAAATAGCACCAACAATGTTTTAAAATAAAACAACCAACGTAGCACGAGTATTGACAGCATTACTGACCAATCAGAAAGAGTGCAGGCAGTCCCGAGTGCATAGTGCACTGTTGTCTGACGTCACTACTCTTGTCAACACCAGTGAATCGGGGAGTACGAATTCACGTGTTGGATGACGACTCGAGTGTTGTGTTATTGGGTGATTTATTTGAATTTACTGCACTCGACTCGACACTCGAGTTCAAAACAAATACAGCCCTAACTTTGTGAACTAATGTGAAGCAACACTGAATATGCCATCACCTTTTACATTATTTATAGTAATTTTAAACAATGCTGTTTTGAGGATATGTTCATAAAGCATATTACTTTTAACTTGGTTTTGCTTGAATTACACCATATTTTTCACCAAAATAACATGTGCTTACTTTTCACTTTAATCAAAGGTACCTGACTCATAGTGGCAAGTAACCCTCAAATATCACAGTTCTAAACGTTATACATTTTATTTGTTACATCTACCAACAAATACCGGTGTTGCTTCAAATTTTACCTTCAGTATAATTTAGAATAAAAACAGAAAGAAAGGATAACCTTGTATTTGTACTGTTATGTTATAATTAAGTATTACCTCAGGTGAAATCAAGGACCCAGATTGTTCACTGTCAGTTTTATTTGTATAAATACATTTTAACCTCGGTTTTATGGGCACTCCTGTAAAATGATAAACGGCTGTGACTTTACAGTAAACCTCAGCACCAAGCTTACCCGTAGGCCAAGGCTACCACATAATCAGCCCCGAAGCTAATACCATTATGTTTACTGAATATCTTTCAAATAGGCATAATGGTCTGCATTTCGAGGATGCCACAGTATGGATGAAGTTACGGCTACATTAGAGCCACGCTGTTGCGCACTGGGTCTCCAATCTATATGGCCATGTCATGCAACGGAGTCACGTCATTCCCAGATACTAATCTCGCCAGGAGGAAAGCTCTCTCCTGAAACCTTCCTTTCCGTCCCAAACCAATACAATTCCAGGTCTGATAATCACCCCATATACTCCTGGCCAGCCGCTTATAACAAACGCAATGAGCCACAAATCCTGTTAAATATCAAGGCTGCCGTGTCGAGTTCACCAACTACAGTTCCATCTGCCACAGCTATGCAATGGCGAATACTAGCTTTACAGCCAATACTGCTGTCTTTGGTATACTTAATCCAGGATCGTTAAGGTCCGTGCACACCAGGGGGCGAACTTCAATACGACAAACTCGGCGATTTACCTTTGAGATAGAACCATATAATTTTCTATATGCTTGCACACACCAAAAGAGAAATTCGCAACGACAATTTTCGATAGAATCAGTTTCTATTTTGTTGTTGTCGCCGCTGATTGTCGCGCCGATAAATCGCTCGGCTCTGGTGTGTACGGACCTTTACACGTAGAACGCATGCTGACAACTGTATTCTAATCCTGCACCACAGTCTCCGTGAACGTGATCTTACGTTTACAGACTAGTTTGATCCCAGTTATCTATATTTACATATGGTAAATGAAGTGACCTATACCCCTAATCGTCTCCTAATGGGGGCTTCTACTGGTACGACCGAAAATAAATCCGGAGTAAAGTTGTCACTTTTAGTGAAAAATTGATTGTTGTGTATGCAATATTAAACGTATGATCAATAGGTAGATCCAGGAGCATGACCCAATTTTATTACCCCAATCGAAAGACATCACGGCCATTATGATCAGACAATGAAATTTCGTTCAATAAATGTCGATGGTTTTCTTTAGAATCCATTTACGATTAAGGCGAAAATATTTATTGTGTAATCCTGTCTGTAAAATATGTTGAAATCAAACCATTTATGAAATATATATTTAGATGGCATTTCTTTCAAAAATCATGATTTTATATTACTATAATCAAAACAATTATTTCGCTCATTTTTGTGTGTCTTCAGTTTGGATTGATCATCGTAAAAATATTATTTCTGAATAATATTGATTTTCTTTCGAAGCTATATATTGGAAAAGACAAAATACACTACAGCATACAATAGTATGTTGATTAACAAATCGAACGATCCATTACATTTAACGCAGATATAATAATATCGATTCTTCATGTTAGCAATGTTATTCCACTCTTAAGTTTAGCGGCAATCACCCACAATGATATCACCCTCGAAACACAAACCAGTATGTCTACTTAACATCCGTCAAGACAGGTAGGAATAATGGTCTGTCTTTAGAGGATGCAGTGGTGCTAGCTAGTTGAATACTGGTGTAGCAGGGTCATTGTAATATCGAGGGTCATTGTAATATCGAGGGTCATTGTACTAATGGGATACGAAATCTGGATGCACCAAAGAGCTGAGTAAATTATATGGTTCAACTAGACTCAACCGGAGTACTCAATACACATTGCAGTGCAATACTACAGTATTTTTGACACCCGTACTATTATTTAGTGTACTTTAGACATACTTATAAAAGCGTTTGCATGAGATTTGGAATCAGGAATTTTGAGACGATCAATAACCGTCAAGGAATGCAAACAGACCTGTATAATATGAACAAACACGTGCATGTATGTCGCGCCCTGAGGCTGTGTAATATGATCAAACACGTGCATGTATGTCGCGCTCCGAGATAATAATCCTGTTTGCATTCTCAGATAGTTTCCATGTATTTGGCGAAACTGATATCGAGCAGAATAAAATCATTGAGTGACCTGACATGTAAACGAAAACACATTATTGTACAGATTGCTGATAACATATTTGTGACCTCCTTTGCCGAGTTTTGTTGTAATGTAATATATGTTGCATAGCATAGTATTGTGTATGTTTATCAATGTATAAAACGCACACTGTGAAGCATAACGGTGCTATTGTGTTGTTCAAATGTTGTCCTTATATGCTACATCTATTTACTACTGTACCAAAGATGAAGTCTTTTGGACAAAGATCTTTAAAATGTACTGCCCCCTCTCTGTGGAATCGTCTACCTCTAAAGATTATACTATCTTCATCACTACCTGCTTTCAAATCGGGTCTCAAAACCTATTTATACACAAAGTACTATCAATAACATTGTTTTGTAGCTATAAATGAATGGAATTTGGCGCATTAGAACTTGAATTATTATTATTATTATTATTATTATTATTCCAATGCAACCGATTTCTGACCACCTGGCGCGAGTTATACTAGGGATGTATGGATATGTAGAGGTTGGGTTAAATACTATGTCCAATGTTGGTAACTATTTGATCTTATACATGTATCCGATCCAAACACCTGAGAAATTCTCAGTTAAACAGATATAATTTACTCAGCACTAATATACCGAACCTGAACAGTACATTCCGAAACGTCTTCCCGATATTGGGAGTCAATCAACGATTGTGTTATTCGTTGTGAGTTGAGCTCATTCCTTTGAGAATAATACCTTATTTATAACGTCGTACATGTTGCATTCAAGCTATCAATTAAAGATGCTTCACGCGCACCTTACACCTCTATGCGTGTTATTTTACGTGCGCAAATGTTGTGATAAATTAAAAGCATCTAAGTTCTGACAACACTGACCTGGTCCACCTGTACGAAACGTCGTAACTCTGGCTTAGACATTAGCTACACCACTGCCAAGGTTGGAGTTAATGTTACTTTAGGCGGGTGGTAGCGCAGTGGTAGAACAGTTGGATTTCGGAGCCAAGGTTCCAGATTCAAATCCCGCCCGGGGTCCCGGCATCAATGTTCGCGAAAGTTACCTTTCTGACGCGATATTGATAGGATGCGATGTCTGTAGAGTGGCAATGCAGTTATCATCCTTGGTCTTGTCAGTACCAGCCGGTGCTTGCAGGTTTACTGCAACATTCATCGCTACGGGTGTTGCGGGTTTCCTCCTTCCCTAAACTGACAAGTCGTGATATAAGTGAAAGAATCTTGAAAGCGACTTAAAACCACAAACAAACAAACAAACTGGTATACTCACACCAATGACAAACACAAGAGCATAGCTGTCAACAAGAGGTGTTTGGGAAACAAGTTGTTTAAGGTTTCATTATGTATCTCAGTATGTCATCTATTTCAGTATGTATCTGTTACATTGGCTTCCTAAAGTGTGCCATGTTCCAAGACATACACCAATGACAAACACAAGAGTATAACAAGGGGTCTGTAGGAAGCATGTTTTTAACGTTATATTTCAGTGTGAAGCCGGTACATTGGTTTCCTGATGTGTTCTTTTGCTGATGTGTTGCATAGAGGTCTGCAGGTAGCGCGTTGTTTAAGATTCTATTTCAGTGTGTATCTGATGAACACATGTATGTATCTGTTTCATGGGTAGACAAGATGGCAGATTTAGCCTAGGCTACTCATCCTGCTGCTACATACCTCAGGAACACAGTGTTTACTGTTATAGTGTACCAGCATGTCTTTGACGTCCATCTATTTTTTATTCTTCTTCCTGTATTTTATAGAGTGAAACTCAGTTGGGAGGGGATAGTGATGACGATCCCCAGACCAACGGAGACGTAACCAACAGGAAAGGAGGTCCTAAAGGAGGTCGATTCGAAGATGCCGGGGAAGGAATCAGCTCTGGTCACATCGATCCCAGGGAAGCCCAAAGACAAGGCAAACGAGCGACCTTCTACAACTTCAAAGAGAAGACCAAAGCAGGCTGTATAGAGGCAATCAGCAAGCAGAGATTCCCTCTTTTCGATAGCTTATTGAACTCTATAACAGAACGTCTGTCCATCGACAAGGGAGCCAACTACATATACCAGTGGCCCAGAGCGATGCAGATCACCAACGTGGAAGACTTCGAACCCGACGGGACTTACATCGTGTCCAGTCACCCCCTGAAGAAGAACCAGATCGACGTGGTGTACGGGAAGTTGGGCCCGAAGCACTGGCATGTCGGAAAGGTCAAATACAACGACTCTCCGCTCATCAGAAATCCCCCGAGTGGGCAGGAAGCGCCGAGCTCCAGTGGCAAGGGCAAGGCGCTGATTGTCCGGCTGTTCAGTAATCACACACACGAGGAGAACGTCGTCATTCTGAACACATCCCGCCAGTTCGAGGAGATCATGGCAGTAATCACGGACAACGTCAAGCTGAGATACCCGCCAGCCTCTAAGCTGTTTCTCTTCAACAATGGTGTAGTGGGGAAGGAGGTAAGTAAAATGCAATAGCTATGTAATCATTGATTACAATACTGGTTTAAAAGACGCAAGGTTGTGTGTAAGCATAATTACATTCGTTCAGAAACATACACATACCAAACAACTATTCTATATCTAGACATTAATGCGATATTTAAATGAATTTTAGAGACGTGAGGTAGTGATCTGTCGCAATGGTTTTATCACGAATTCTTTGGGCGATCTTTGTCAGAGCTTGTAAGTAGTATTGGAAAACAGCCCTAGTTATATCTATGTTCAACTCTCTTTAATAGACATTAATCATATACATATATATCTCCACGTAATGGAAGCTTTTGATTCTAGGCAAATTGATACTGTGTTGTATGGAAACAGTGGTACAAATGTTAGATAGATTGTGTTACAAGGAAGATCATGGCTTCATAGGAATACAAAACTGGATGACAATGATATCTATGTACTGTGCTTACGTCTTTTTACGAACTTCCGAATAGACTATTTCCAAGAATACTCTATGTTCGAGATTCGAAGATGTTTCAAGGAGTGTTGTTTTCTAGGAAGGTCATGGTTTTATAGGATTTCGCAAATGGATGACAATGGTACCCAATGCACTGTGTTTTATGAACTTCCAAATATACGAAATTATCTTCTAGATTCGAGGAGTCAGCCAGTTGACGAGGGAGATCCGGAATCAGGACTGCCTGCTGGTGTGTGGCACAGAACGAGAGCCGGTACTGGAGGACAGGCCGGCCAGAAACAGATACAAGCCATCCAACTCCCACTCGAGCGACTCTTATTGGTCCTCCGTCAAGTCAAGGCCGAAATATCTGCCAAGTAAGTTACAAGTGTACCAGAATTCAGACTTCCCGTGTGCTATAGCTGCTCAGAACACTTGTAGCTGCAACTGATTGTACGTTACATTTTAGGATCCTGCGTGTTAAGTCCAATTGCATGAAACACATTTATTGCTATAATGCTGAATAATTTTTTTCGCCTAAACTATTGTATATAGTTAAAAGTGTTTCGTGCAAACAGAGTAATGCTTGTATCTGGTTTCTATAATTTAATTTACAATCAATTGTAGCTATAGTTGTTCTGAGCACCGGGGCCCTGGTATTGTTTCAATTTAACTAGTGTTTGTTCGTGCGACTGATTTTGTAAGAGTTCAAACTAATTGATCAAATACAAATAAGAAATGTAAACAAATGTTTAAAGTGCATTACCTTTGAATCCACCACTGCGTGTAACACGTACGTTCTGTGGAATGGAACCCAGGTTTACAGTAATGTTATATAATAGTACCGTAGCACGGTTATGCCAACTGCCATCTCTGCAAACACACAACGTTATATAACGTTAATACAACGTTATAATAACATTATAACGTTGACACAATGTTGTAATAACATTATATGACGTTGTGCGTTTGCCGGAATTATGCATGTGTAGCATTCATTATACTGGGGCTAGTTAGTTACCTGTGAGTTTCTTAGCTTCAGATTCTGCGCCTCCACGAACGGACGTTGCTAACGGGAGCGTCTCCCCTCGTTCCAATGGAGTTCAGAACGGACTCCCCTACGACAGATACGAACCTGTCAAAGTGAACATCAACGGACGTCGAAGAGGTACGGAATAAAGTACACTACAATAGTCTAGACTGTCAATGTGAAGGTTGATCTCTAACATTGTCTGCAAACATAGTATTACCATCAACTATTGTGAACAGTCCCACATCGTTGAATGATCTTTCGTGGTCTTCTAATACTAGTAAACTATAGCAAGCTTTCGTCATATTTTCTTACAAATATTTCACAATTCAAATGAATAATTCATACGTTATTCCAGTAACTAAAGTTAAATAAACATGCTCATCACATCTGAATTACCAGGGTTTGTCCATTGTTCAATATATTTACGAAAACAACAGAATGGATGACGGGCATACATTTAAACTGTTATACTAGTATATCGTCAAACTATTTCTGTTCTAGATTTTTACCCGAATTCAATGATGCTCGCCGAAGAAAACTATGGAAAGCCAGATAAGAAGTTGCTACTCCATTGGGTGTATCCTTTTTGCTGAAAATTAAGTTGATGGTTTATTAACTATAGACATGAATATGTATAGCTGTGGGTCAAAGATAATCTTATATCGTTATGTTGTTACCATATCCTATGTAGCCTCTATTGACTGAGATTTGTACTAGGGTCTTCTTGCACCGTTACGTTATCGTCATGCCAAATCCAACTTCTATTGTAAGACGATCTGGGACTGGTGGTAGAGCAATGGATGAGCATTGGTTGAAGGTCCCAGGAACCCAGCATCAGTGTTCTCGGCAGTGTCCTTTCATGACGTGATTATGATAGGATGTGCTGTCTGTACCGTGGCATTTATCATCCTTGGTCTGTCAGTACTAGCAGATGATCGCAGGTTTACTGCAACATTCAGCGCTACGGATGTTGAGGATTTCCTTTTGTCCTAAATTATTTACAAGCCATGATATAAGTGAAAGAACCTTGAAAGCGGATCTAACCCCCCAATTTGTTTTCAAAAGGTGGAAAGCGATATTGTTCATTCATGTTAATGCCATGCTCTACCGACGCAGCCTCCACTGTACAGTTACCTCACACCATCTTATTACCACTACAATTCCCTACGAAGTATCTGATCTCCGATACCCTTGCACCGTGTGTTCCTTGACGTTTCTAGTTACGGCTACCGTGGCAGTGACCGCCCACGTAATCTGGAGATCCTGGAGTATCCTGACACCACCGAGCTCGTGTACTTCGTGGCCTCCGTGGTAGTGTTGTACGATAGACAGAAACACATGCAGAGGTTCTTCACCCAACACAACGAGGACATCACATGGTGAGACAATACCCATATCTGACACTCCATGAATTATTCTAGTTCGGTTACCTAAGCTGTTCTTTGTGTGTCTTCAGTGCGGGTATATTATCTTGCGTATATTCACCAGTGCGAGGATGTATTAGTGTTTTTTGTTTGTTTTGTTTTTAATGCCATCTACAAGTACGTATTATTATCATCATTATTATCATCATCATCGTCATCATCATTATTATACATTTTTGTTATTTAGTCATATGGTTACTATTAATATTATTATTAGTTGTAGTAGTAATTGTAGTAATATTGTTAGTAGTAGTAGTAATAGTAGTAGTAATTTATTAGTTGTAGTAGTGTGCTTCATGTTTGATGCGCTTTTATGGTACATATAGAAGTCCAAACGTCCTGACGTAGCCTGCCTAACTACCCGTCACCCGCCATTAAGATGCCAGTCGGGATTCCTGACTCATGTAAATGATCGTCCTGTTATTTCAGCCTCACTATCCACCCCACAATGCGCAAGGTGGCCACTGGTCAGATGCAGGGCAAGGATCCTGACCATGGGGTGAGAATGACCATGTAACATATCTATAATTGGGTGGATGTCAATGGCATCAATGTTATTTTCAGGGATGAATTCTCATTCATAACCGATTAATACTGTCATGGTAGTATGCTCTGTCTGTACCGTGGCAATACAGTTAGCATCCTTGGTCTGTCAGTACCAGCCGATGCTCGCAGGTTTACTGCAACATTCAGCGATAAGGATGTTGCAGGATTCCTCCTGCCCTAAATTTTCAAGCCGTTATAGTAGTGAAAGAATTTTGAGTGGCGTTAAGCCCCAATTTATAATCAGATGGCAGTACGATTAAATTAAGAACGTTTCACGCAAGCAATTACTGTATGTTCATTCATGTACATGTAAGTACAAATTATGTGACAGGTTTGCCTTCATCAGTCCATATTCCTTTTTGTCAGTGTAGGATTACGCATATTTTCTACATACAGATATAGTGATAGTATGAATGGATTACTACAAATACGTGTCGCAAGTAATGAGAATGTGTTGAATTTGTTTAGGCTCACATCAGGATCTGGGACACGGACTCGTTGACGACTGTACAAGTTATAGGACTCGGAGCCTTCCAGAACGGAATTGTTGCCATTTCCTTCTCAGACATGGTAAGACTGGAACTAGTGTGTGATCAAGTCTCCTATTGACTTGTATTTAACGTCATTCTTTCTCAACTACTATTTAATACAGTAATACGCATCCCTGGTCTGTTGGTACCAGCTGGTGCTTGCAAAACTATTTCTACGGATGTTACGGGTTTCGTGATATATCAGTGGAAGAATTTAGAAAGCGACTCTAAACCCCAATTCCAAAACAATTCTAAAAAATAGGCTTCAGTGTGTATCCCTGGAACATATTATTCTTGCAGAGATGAACCACGTATATTTAATAATAATAGTATATCAGACACACGTATTTGAACAAAACGAATACTTGCTCATTGGATGGATGCACTTATCATCCTTGGTCTTGTCAGTACCAGCCGGTGCTCGCAGGTTTACTGCAACATTCAGCGCTACGGATGT